>BLXT01001455.1:1128468-1142181 GCA_019648995.1 Plakobranchus ocellatus
GAGGGAAGAAGGGGAGAGAGAAAGGTACCCTCCTCATATTTTTTTTATACTTTGCTTCCCTTCAACTCTTCTTTCATCTCCATCACACCTCCATCCCTAAATACGTTTTACGTTTTGCCATTTTTGATCTTCCACAAATGAGACCTCTTTTTATGTGCCACTGCCAGTCTTCCTTGTCTAATAATTTTTAGTGTAGTCTTTGTTATTGACTGTCTGATGAATGCCTGATATATTATTATTAGTAATGATGTCAAAATTTTGATTTCACAACAGTCTATTGTCTTTGGCAAATAGAAATTTAAATTTCTGATTGTTAATTTTTTTTTTTTTATCTAGAGCCATGTAGGCATGTCTGTATATTAGGGATTTTTTACCATTTGGTTGTACTACTCCTTATTCCTGAATACATGTTCATCTAGAGTCTGGCATGTTTCATAGCATTTAACTGTTTTGTAGACTGAAATTTAAATGCCAAATACACATGTAATAATTAAAAAGAAGGCAAATGTGATCCTTCAATTGACATTCCAGGAAGTCTTGAGTTGATCCTCTTTACTTTTAATGTGTTGACTCTGTGTGTGTGTGTGTGTTTTTTTTTTTGTTTTTTTTTTACATACTGCTAATAAGGGTGGAGCGGTAGCTCATCTGGTAGGGCGGTTGGCTACCAATTAATAGGTCCGGGGTTCGAATCCCGGTCCATTGCTCCCCTGTGTCCACCCAGCACTAAATGGGTAGCTAGGTCTCTTGAGATCCGGCGAAAGTAAAGACGGCGAGGAAAGCAATGGCAAACTACCTCATAATGCCGCGTGCCAAGAATAATCAGGACCCTACTCCACCTGGTTCCCCGATGCTTGGATCAAGCGTGGGACACACTTTACTTTTACTTTTACTGCTAATAAGTAATTTTTTCTGTAGCTATTTATTCCCCTGATTTTGAATAGAAACTGCAAATATTGATCTAGCACTGAGATCAACTCCGGATAACTATACATGGTATGATGCAATTCTGTTGGTGCTCGTACAACCTCCAGTCAGAAGTGAAAACAAGGAAATAAATAAAATTAACAATTAATCTAAAATGGAAAAATAAATAGAGTTGTTCTTATCTTTTTTAAAACATGTTAATTGTTTGAAATCTTGTATAAGTGCAATTGGGTATAGATGATGTAGCTCAAATTTTTATTGTGTTGAACTGCAGTCCATCTAGTATTTAGAGTTGTCTCAACCTCAAAAGGTCTCTCAGAGAGCTAAATTGACAGCTTTTAAGATGTCAAAATAATATAACAATATGTGAGGATTTTTTTTTTCTTTTTTGATCCTAAGAGTTGTAGATCTACTTCTGGTGTGTCAGACTTCATGCTGGTGCATGCTTTTGCCTAAACCATTGAACTTATAAACTGGTGAACTGAAGATCGTTCATAAACTGCACTGTTATCATAAACATAAAATGTATATGGGATTTTTTTGTGTGAAATATAAGGAATCACAGGCCTGGCACTGTTTGAGAAAAAATTGTTAATTAAAAGATCCTGACGATGCAGGGGATTTTGAAATAGTATTTGCAGAAATGAAAATAACAAAGAACAACCATCAACTTAAACTGACATGAACAAAATGTCAACAGAACAGAAGTACATTAAAATATTTGGCCTTTATATTGAAGCGAAACGTTTTCATGTGCTACTGATTGAGGCAATTAAAAGGTCAGCAGAACAATTATTTGTTCTTTTTAGGGGGGGCTGCTTCAAGACGTCGCAATAAATCTGCACCTTTATTAAAGTTTCTTGTTGTTTCCATTGAAAAGCTTTCCTACTGCTAGCTTTTTAATTAGGATGAATGCCATATTCTAATTACATGTCATTTTGTACTTGATAGCATTGATAGCAAATGAGATGAAAAAAAAGTACAAAGTTTTTGGGCAGCTGAGTATGGTTGGTATAACTGTAATACGGTTTTTCCATGCGCATTTAATTGTACACTGGCATATTCCTGTGAGACTTTCTAAATTCCTGTGAGTAGAGGTGAATATCCCTGTTAGGACAATTTGGGGTTGGCAGGTCTGTATAAGATATTTTTTGTCAACAATGAAAGGGGACTTAAGAGAACATGAATACACTATACCCACAACATTCCTGATGCTGTTTGAATTCGCTGTTGATTCATAACGTGGGGCTCATCTGCAATACTAAGTTACCTATGGCATGTTTTGTAAAACAATTTATTACCTTTGTAAAATTAACCCCCAAGACAAGAATGTCAAAGTTTTACCCTATTGGGATACATGTTAACGTTTTCTAGAGGTGTTTGATGGAAAAAAATTCATCTTCCCTACCACCATAAGCTTTGAGAATGACTTGTGCAATAAATGTGAGAGAATGCTTAGCAGAACCAAGAGGTACAAAAAGAAACCCCAGAGCAAAAGGAAATGTTTGAGCCATACTACTAAGAATGTGTAATTGATGAAGCTGAGAGGAATTATGCAGTAGTTGCCCATTTATACCACTGGCATAAGTAATACACAATGTAAATTTTTTTTTTTTAAGTAGACGAAAAATTATTTTGAAATAGCTAATAGCACTATGAGTCACATTTGTTTTAGCAAACAACAGCACAACCCATAAAAATTCACAAATAATTAACAAAAAAAAAAAAAACAATGAAAAAGAACCATCCATAAGATCTGAAGTAAAAATCCATCATGTTTATTTGCGTATTATCATTATTATTATTATGTAATATAATACACAGCTGAAACAATATAAACATTCTTACTGCCCTAACTTAGATTTTCATAAACTCTAATTACAATTATTAAAAGAACTGTCTAAAACATTTTTAAAAAAATGTCCAGTAAGACTTAACAAAACATTTTTTTTCCACAATATTAATAACTGTATAACATTAACAACACATCAATCACATGTCTCAGTCAGGATCAATTGTAACAACTCCAACCAGACTTATCTTTCAATAAAAAATTAAATGGTCAACACCATAAAAATATTGGCAATTTTTTGTTTCTCCATGTGCCAATGAGGAAAAAGAAACTCTACATCACATGCAAAATATAGAGGCACCTAAGTCTGATGCCTGTAATTCTTATTCAATAGATTTTCGCCATAGATAAGAATCAGGGCATGTTTGATAATTGCACGGGTTTATTATTCTGAAAGAAAAAATATTGCTAAGCTGTCTATACAAATTACAATGCTGTCATATCCATAAATTACAATACAATTTTTCATTATGGTTATGATTAATGTTCAAAAGCTATTATTTGGTATGATCTAAATTAAACGCCTGTAGCAGTTTTTTTGTTCATAATAACAACTTACAAGAACAAAGAAAGGAAAAAAATGAAAATTGGTATACTATGAACCCCATGATACACAAGTGACACACCGAAACGAGAATAAAAATCTATATAAATATATTACTATCAGTATAACTTAGAGTTTGATGATCTCACTTCTTTATAAAATAATTAATACTGATACAATGCTTGAAAAAACATTTAAAACTTATATTGAGTACATTTATTTAGTTTCACAATAGACGGCAATTGAAATTATCGATGACTGGGTATTTGATCTTGATTTGCGTAGCTTGTTAAAATGAAATATATACGATTATATTCTTCAACCCGTAACACTATTTTGATGTTCTTTATCAATATCATGTTCTTGATCTTGATGACAGGACAATGGTAAAATGATAAAAAAAAATTGTTATGCACTGATAGTTGCTTCTGTTAGGACATGCACTATGTTATTTTCTGTTAGTTCAGTACATTGCAGTTAATATCATACTATTAGCTGCCTCTTGACAAAAAAGGTGTGACACACTTCAGTGAGTAGAAATGAAATTGAAGTAAAGACTACAGAAAATTGCTAACTATATCTATAAAATCTATGTGTTCTCTGAAGCAAAAAAAAAAGTCTTGTTCCAAGTCTATCCTGATTACACTCACACAAAGCAAAGTGGCTGAATTTTTTGGACATAAGCTGAAAAAATAAAAAAACAAAATAGGAGATTGTAAAAGAATCCAGAAAATATCAAAACAATCTCATATTCTTTGATGTGCGATTTCGAAAAAAAAAAAAAAAAAATATTAATTATTAACTCTCAATCTGTAGAAATAAAACAAAACATCCTTTAAAAGTATAAGACGAAAATAATTTTTTAATAATTAAAAATTAAAAACAATTTAAAAAAAATAAAAACAAAAAAAAAACCAAGATTAGTTGAAAGAGGAAAAAAAAGTTCGAAAGTAAATGGTATCAAATATATTTAAGTATCATTTAAGAGAAAAAAAAAATCAAGGAAGAAGGAACTAAGGTAAAAATGTCCATAAGTTTTACAGCACATTCGAAATGACCTTCTCTTTGAGCTAAGCCTAGAGAAGGAAGCATGGTGAGGCACTGGATAGACGAAGAAAATGATATGGTTTAAAACACATCATTAGAAAAATATAATTCTACCTAACAGTGCACAAAATTGTTGGTTGCCTACTTTTAAAAACAAAACTTGTAGTAATTATTTCAAAACATCAGCAAAAGCAACGACGATAAAAAAAAAAAAAAATATATATAATAACTATAAATAATAAAAGTTGTTATACTTGTATATGTATATAGAAAGAGAGAGGGCAGCTCACAAGTGTGAAATAAGGAAATTTTTAAACCCACTAAATGCTCATTTTCATAATTCTTGGATTGACTTGAGGTTTACTCAAATCATAAAATTTTATGGTGAGTTACTATTATCATTGCCTTTTATCATGGGTAAAAATAACTTATTTATCTTTCATTACAAACAAATTCATTTCTGACTACATAATATCTAGCAAGGGAGGAAAAATAATTTTCACATAGCTGATGAAGTGGCTTTTAAAAAATGACATTTTAAAAATTAAAACTGTTTTTGCCAAAAAAAAAAAAATAATAATAAAACCACACGCACAAAAAAAGACTATTACAACTAACATGAATACGAAGATAAGTCACTCATAAATCAATGTGGTCATTTATGATTAAAATTTCATAATTTTAAAACTGAATGCACCAAACATGCACACACACACACGCACACAAGGTAAATAAATTAAAATAGAAAAATGTTTTTTGAAAAAAGTCAATAAGTAAAACTAAAAAAATTCATCAACAACACCAGAAGATTTCATCTTAGGTATAGCAAATTAATCTGATAGTATAAATTAATTTATCACCACAAAAGCTAAAGTCATATTTTTTGTGTGAGCGAAGCAATATTCCTCACATGATTTGCCTGCCACAAAGGGCAAACAATTACAAATTTGTTATATTCAGCTACATTTCATTCACTACAATATTTTACTGAGAAGCTGAACAATCAAATGTTATAGCCGTTACATTTTTCAGTATTTACACGTAATCATTTGCAGCAAAAGATTGCACTTTACCATGCCAGTTGAAGCTGACTAGTTACAAAGGCTTTTAAAGCACACATAAAAATGCAAAGCACATAAAAAGGAACTTTAGACATTACCACTGAATGCCTCTGAACGTTTTATACAGTATCTATTTACATACATTACATCCTGATGAATTGAATACCGTGATGATATTCTCTATGTATGTTGGGGTAATGTTACTGATACATTATGACAATTTTTTAAAATGAAAATTTCAATGATATTTGTGTTTGAATACTTACATATACATATATATATATTTGACTGCAAAAAAACTTTCATACTAATATCATTGTCTTAATGACCCTTGTCAAAACTCACATACATTCTTAATGCTTAAATGGTGAATGTTAATAAAAAAACAATTTTGAGAGATCCTTTTGTTCCTTCTGCCTTTAGTTCACTATAAAATTACAAAATTAATGCTTTTGCTAGAGTGTTTGGTTTTAGTGCAGTGGTTGATTTACTCCCAAAAGTAAAATCAGCACACATCTTTTCACATCTGGATTTGTTGGCTGAAAAATTGAAATAACACCAACAAAAATAACATATTACTTGCATCTTCCTCTGTAACCCCCTCCCCCCCAAATCCCCTACATATGCACATAAAGAACTCATTTTCACATTGTGCACAAAATCAAGCTTAGATTCATAGAGTTCACTTTTGAAAATTGACAAAGCTTGATACTGAAATGATATAAGGTAGCAAACTTTGGTTTCTCTTGTTGATGGAATAAGAAATTTAATTGTGATTTGATGGTAGAGCCTTTTGTGTGTGTGTGTGTGTGTGTGTGAGGGGGTTATTTTAAAAGAAGTAGTCAAAAAGAGATTTCAGCATAACAATATTTTGTAAAACAGGTTAACCTTTAGCCATCGTGCAATCCAAAATGCCACTAATGTCCTGCAAATGCATGGGCTGACCTTATGCTATTCCCTGCAACCACAGCTTTACACGAAAAACTGTATCTGTTATGGAAGTAAGAAAATGCAGAGTAGCATGAAAAATAAAAAACCTAAGATCATTCTATGCAAGTGGTGTGACCTAAGGGAATATTTAGGCCATGCATTTAGTGAAGGCGGTGTGATGCTAAAGGTTAAAAGTGATTAATGAAAACTTCATCATATTATGGGTATTGCCTTAACAAAACGATGAGAAAGTCATGAGCTATGACTAAATGTAAACTTTCATTATGCTAAAATGAATCTTTTACAGCAGCTCAAAGATGAGCAAATGAACTTAATTATTGGTGTAACAAAGTAACTTGGAGTAGAAATTTATTTTGCATTGATATTTTAATTTTGCTAAACGAAGAAAAAAACCATCATTGTTCTTTTAATAAAAAGTAATCGTAATTACACGAACCTTTGAGCAGTCTCAAATTGTACTTATGAGCTTTCCTTAAAAAAAAAAAGGCAGAAAAAAAAATTGCACTTCCCATAATTTGTGGAAATATCACACAATGTAACTTCTTTTGTACTGACTTTTTTTTTTTGTTCCTTTTTCATTGTTGATTAGCGAATGATGAATTAATGGCTGATTTGCAGGATGCAATAATAGGTAGTATTAATTTTAAACAATGACTCTTTGACACACCTCATTCCAAGCTTAATAAGAAAGGACTAGAGAGAAGTGGGTCTGTTCTTACTAATCCCCCACTGACTAGTTCTCAGTCTCACACTCGACAATAATACTCTTGACATTGGATTTAATGGCTTTAACAATATGAACTTGATGTCTTGAGACTAGTTCTAGTGAGTCAGATGCTGAAAATTATATTTTCAAGAAAAATGAATGGTTTCTGAACAGCTGGTTGAACCTTTGTGATTTGAAAAAAACATTTTTTCAACATCTCCAAGTACTTTCAAACATTTTGCTTTATATTTTCTTGGACCATTCTTGAAAAACGACTCATTTCTCATGAATAAGTTACTGCATAAAAAAACAGTACACAGCTTTTGTCAAATTATACACTTTTTGATTAACTGTAACTCCTTTCACTTTCACATTACTTTTCTTTTTTTTTTTTTTCAAAATACAATTTAGTATAATTTCATACCTTTACAATAGTGGTAAGAATATTATGCATCACAAATGATACATTTTTGGTTTTGGGACTAAAGCACTTTTCAATTGCTTTGGATGATCCATTTTATATTTTCCTAAATCTTTTTCTAAACCCCTAAGTAAAAAATTATAACAGATATAACTGTACATACATGTCAATATAATATATATGTTGAGAAAAACAGTCACTTGACAGAAGAGCTCCCTAATATTGTCCAGCGAAGAAATTTCCTACTAAACAGTCTAGATCTATGGCCTCTTTGATATTCACAGCCTTGACTCTACACCTGAACTGGTAGAAAAATCTTGAATGCTGTTGTGACTATCAAGGCTGTCATCATCATTTGTAGCAAGTGGGTTATTGTTGCTGCTGTTGTTATTGCTGTTGTTGTTGCCATTGTTGTAAGTACCTGCAGCCTCTTGGAGTCTCATCAGCATGTTCACCTTTAAGAACGAAAAAAAAATTACCTGCATGAGGAAAAACTTTACTAAGCAGTAATTTTTTTGAAAACACCTGAAAATGTTAATTGTTTTTCCATCACCAAACAACACACCTGAACCTTTCTTTGGTCAGTAGCGATTTCTTGTGATTTCAAGACAAGCCCTTTTAATGAAATCAATCATTACTATCACTCCTATTTCCATTTCTCTGATCTATCTTTCTATCTTAATTCAGATAAATATTAATTGCTGGTTCTTTTGCCTGAAATCTATTCAGTAAATAGATATTGCTATAGTGAAAGGCAATTCCTTGTGTTTCTTATCACTCTAACCAAATACACTCTCTTTTGCTTAGGTAAACTATTTGAATTCTTCCCCTGATAAGTTCTTTACCTTAATTTAATGACCAATTATATTGCCCTTTTAAAAATTCAAATACACTCATTTATATTACTGAAACACGTCTTTCAAATCCATCAAATAAAAAAGCAGAGAGTTAGGATTAGGGTTAGGGTTTGCAATCAAAAAGTGAAGAAACCTTTTGATTCTCCATAGACCTATGATGTCATAAAATTGTAGGCAATTTTATTATTTAGAACCACGGCCAAATTCCAGCAAACCCTGAAAAATTTTATTTTGCCTGTATTAAAAGTAAAATCTTACCAGAGGATCACCATCTTTTCCCTCAGGGGCTGGAGATTTGAGAACTCCACCAGACTTGCCAGTTCCAGTGATGGCTGGAGGTGAGGAGGGTGCCTGATCATAGCCAAGGTCATCTGCACGGATGTGCAACAGACTAGTGCCAGATCCTCGGTTTGGCCATGGGTATGTTTCCAGGACCCAGTCTGTAGGATCTTCCCAGGCACTGCGACAGCCATAAACCTGGGATAATGTCACATAACCATTGAGTACACAAGTGCAGGGTGGATTTTTCAACAGTGATGATAAATAAGCCATTCAAAAGGAATTGTAAACTTGAATTAAAAGAAAACGTATAGTAGCCTACTAAAGTTAATGTAATACACAGAAAGTTATTCACCTTACATATATGCCACACATTAGTCGCCACTAACGTTATTTGTTTCTAACCTTCCAGGACAGCAAATGTGTCACAAGGACAATCTATATCGCTCATGCATATGGCGTTTGATAAATTAGATACAAAATTTCAGTCATACAGAAAAAAAATATTTGTTGCTTGCCATTGCCGTTTACTTCACTCACTCACTGTGACATTGTGTAAGTCACTTGAAATAAATCGTGCTTGTTTAGGTACCTACAATTTTTAGGTCGAAATTAGAAGGATGTATGGCTTTTCTGTTAAAACGAGCTGCCTTTTAAGAGCAACTTGAGATAAGCTATAAAGCTGCATAAGGAAAATAAGAGTGCAGTGAGTAGTGGCTGATATAAAGACTGACGTATGACATCTGCGTTATGTTTCTACCAATAACATCAACATCCGGTTTTCTGATTAATAACATTCACGTTATCATAAACACTGGAAAAAGTTCTTTTCTCGGTATCTCAATTAATCAATAGGCAAGATGAAACTCAGTAGTTAAAGCCATTAAAAATAATTCTGTCTATACATATTATGAGCTGTATAGAAGACAATGTTTTAGCACTCAAGATAAAACGCTCTTCTTATTCTTATTTATTATTTTCTTTCTTTTCCTTTTTTTTTTTTTTCACAAAAGGTAATTCAAAAGAATCAAGCCTTCACTTACATCATAATTGAAGAAAAGAAGCATTCTAAAGAATTAAGTTGGCTTAGAAAAAAATGTGGTAGACCCACTCAGTCAATCCTCTTCTTTAAGTACCGTGCATACCTGATATATCGACACTGGAAGTTCCAGACAAGCTATATCGATATAAGAGAAGTTCGATATAGAAGAAGCCATTTTGAAAGAAGATTTGTTTGTTGACAGGGGTGAATTTTATTGGGTTGGTATGGTTTTTGTATAGAGCCAGTAAACAACAAGGTGATCTCAGGCTTTTAGGCTTTTAGTCAAGTCAAGGCGCCGGTGGCAGGGCTTAAACCCGTGACAGAAGGGTCCCTGCAGATCTCAGGGCGGACTCGCCAACCACTGTGACACCAATTGCCCCCCCCCCCAAACGTGTATTTTATTACAGAATGTTTTTTTTGCACAAAATGGAAAGCAAGTACATGTTGCACAGGTCATAAAATTGGGCCCACCTTCCTTTTCACTCAGTCTTTTAAAGCAATTGTTTAGCCCTTAAAAGGACCGGTTGGGTTAAATTACATTTCCTTTAACCCTCTCTGTCAGCTTATTCCATTCAAATTTACACCCTTTTTACTAGTAACAGTCAAATGGGACGATCTTTTTCACTGCATAAAGCCGGTCTATCAGAAGGCTGATGGATGCATGATTTGTGTAGTTTACACACACACGTGCGCAATCCTTCTTCTCGCTTCACCCCTCTCTAGAGAGGGCCTCAGGCCTAGTTCATTTATAAGCCTACTGCCTAGTCCTAGCCTACACCACTGCATCATTTTCAGTTTCAGTCCCCCTTGATACTCTAGGCCTAGCTCATAAGTCTACAGCATTGCATCACTTTCAGTTTCAGTTTCGGGTTCCAGTTAATTTGATCCCCCTCACAACGATGGGGGATCGAATCAACTGGAACTCGTTTTCCTACACTAGTCTGGTTACTGATATGTCGATGTAAGAGAAATGAAGTAGGAGTGGGCGTCGATATAGTGGAACGTTTTTACTAACCATTAAGAGGGAAAAAATATGGACTTGAAAGAGCATGTGGATAGAAGGGAAAAGTTGAAAGAAGCGATGTCGATATAAGTGGTGCGCACTGTAATGGCTTCAAATAAAGAATTAAGTACAGCACCATTCCTGTCCCTTACCTGCAGTCCCTCTCTGACCGTCTCCACTAGAGTGTAGTTCCAGAGATCTGTGAACCACACCTGAGAGCCTGCGATATCCATTGGACAGGACATGAACAGTCGTGGACCTAAATTAAATGGTTAAGATAAAAGACAATATTTTCAAACAAAATTAGAAAAGAGGAAACTGTATTTAAGTTTGCCTAGCTTTCTACACACTAACAACAAATAAAAAAGCTCTTTGCTTTTTTCAAAACTAAAGAATATGACACCTCCAAAAGTGTGCCTCTCCAAAGTTACCATTTTGTTGTTGATTTCCAACTCACAAAAATTTAAGTTTTAGCATGGTCAAGCAAAGGTTTGGTTTTTGTATAGCCAGTGCACAACAAGCTAATATAATAATCTCAGGCTTTTAGGCCCTCCGTCAGGCCAGAGCGGCGGAGGCAGGGCTCAAACTCATGACAGAAGGGTCAATGCAAAACTCAGGGTAGATTCCCTGTCCACTGTGTCATCGATGCCCCTGCTCAAGCAAAGAGATGGACACATTAAACGTTTACACTATGATTAAAATGGAATTGCCCCTTCATACATTAAATGTCTTACAGAATAAGAACTACAAATTCTTTTACACTAGGAAAATGCTATCTTTTACGGCATGGCTCAACCTCATTAGCTCTATTTGCCTAACTTGCTAGTGTTAGAAGCGGGATTGCCAAATAAAAAAAAAGGTTGCAGGCCCTGTCCATACCTTCTATGGGAGCGAACAGCAACCCATATTTTGTGTAGTGAATTACAAAACTTTCTAAACCAAGATAGGTACTAATGCACTCTACTACAAAGAATGAAAAACCAAAGAAACGATATGAAAAATCTGCATTCAGTTCTTAACTATCTTAATTGAAAGCAGCTTAGCCTCTTTCCCTTTCAGCAAAAAATCAGCTATATGGGCTGCAGCCTTGCCCAGTTAATTTATCTGATACTTTCTCTTTGCTTAATTCTTATCCATGCACTTTCTTTCTACATCTCTTACTTATTCTACAGTTATAATGAACTTACCAATAGTTACATCAGCAGAACTGTGAGATTCCAATGCTTTGTTCAAGTGTGCCCAAACTTTGGGAATCCAGTCAACAACACGGTTGAGATCATTGTTTCTGATGCCGGTCCGTATTTCAGCTTCGACAAGCTTGCGTCGCAGAAAACGTCCTAAAAAGCCCTTTACCTCCATATGGTTGGCACACAGCACAAATCTTTTTAAGAGGCAAAAGAAGGGAAAAAACCCCCATTAAAATGAGTAACTTCAATTTTAATTATAAAATGCACTTTTTCTGTCTCATAGAGACCTGGAAAACCATGTCTTGATTAAAGTGTTTGAAAACATTCAGCAAAGGAATTAAAAAACCGAATTTTTTTAAACCGTCCTGGCTGGTTTAAAGAGTCTAGACATATATTTTTTGTTTTGTTTCTTATTCATTGGAAACTGATAAACAATTGCTTTACCTTTTCATTCAAGCAATACAATGTAAACTTTAAATTAAAAAAAAAAGTTATTCAGCATAAATGACTCTGAAAGCAAGGAAAATGTTTTCTTATCAGTCATGATTCAAAAAAAAAAAAATAACCAACTGTAGTTAGTCATAGAATGTCTTGTTGTAAACATCCTTTACAATAAAAGACAAAGAAAGAAAAAATTTAAAAGAGAATTTGTACAAATTTAAAGCTTGTTAATTTCAGCATAATAAGAGCAGTAGGAAGTTAAGCATGAAAGAACGTAAAGCATTTAAGGAAACAATATTATTACTGAATAAGTATTCTAAGGTTTTTCTGAAAAAGAAGAGTAAAATCATTTGCTCCATAATATTATTTTACTAAAAAATTGAAGCCACTGCTCAGGAATAAATGCTAACAATGTAAAATCCAAAGTCCAAAGGATACAATTTTCATACATTTTATTTCTGATGCATTGTTTCGTGAATATAATTTGTGGTCGGCAATGAGTTTTTTCTTAGTTTTTTCAATTTACAGATGTCATAGACTTAGATAGCTCAAAATTGAGTTGTAAGACGAAATATCTAATCTTTAAAAGGCAGTGATCTTAACACCTATTTTTTATTTGTTTACGACTGAATAATAAATACATTGCCTCTAACTCTTCACAGTTTTTGTAACCATGCTCATCTTTTAATACCTACTGTGCATCATAACGCTCTGCTAAAAAATCAGGACAAAGTGTGTAGGAGCTCACCTGAAGTTGTGGTGCAGTTGAAGATTAGTGGTGGAACATGATGACTGACTCATGGTACCAATGATGTAAGGACTGTACGCAAGGGCAACAATTAAAGGAAAGACAAATGGAAATTTCAATTAAAAAAAAAAAATCCAAAAATAAAGATTCTTAATACTTTTATCTTAATTCAGCTGTCCTGAAATATTTGAGAAAAAGGAAATGAAGGTTATGTTCTTTTTCTGCTTAAATATTGTCAATATTTCCACTTTGCTATTGAAAGAACACACAAGCAAGTACTGTCCCTATAATATAAATGCTCTATTTATTCTTCATTCTATAATCTTATCTATATCAATTGACTGAATCCAATGGGTTTGAGAAACTCTGTACTTACATCGAATTGTTTTCCTAAGCTTTATTTCTAAACTACATAAATTATGTCCTTTTTACACTTTCAAAGCTATGCTGAACTTATGCTCTTTAAAGAATTGCAAATTGGCTCTTAGAGATAAAGTTTTAATGTAAGTTGTTACCTCCAGTATTAGCTTTTTTACAGCAATTTTTTTTTTGTTGTTAAAAATTTTGAGGTTTTTCTCTTTTGATAACAATATTTAGGTCTTTCAGTTATTTTAATTTAGAATACAATTCAACCAAGACCTTATGTTTTT
>BLXT01001469.1:2977-14215 GCA_019648995.1 Plakobranchus ocellatus
AACGTCAGCTGATGGCCGTCATCGAATGTCTACGTGTCTTCATCAGGCGGCAGCGAGAAGGAGCCGTATTACCAGGCGTGGTCATCTATACCGACTGCCGGGCTTTAGTGCAAGCCCTTAGAGAATCTGGCAGTGAAAACGTGGGACGGGCGGTGGTGTTAGCGGGCTATCTGTAGAAGACAGAGAGGGTGCGGACCGTGGTCCAGTGGCTTCTGTCGCATAATGATATGTTCGGCATGTTTTGTGCGAGTGCCAGGAGATGGCCGGTGACCGCCCTGGATGGTGCCCTAACAAGCCCGTGAACGAAATCTTCTGGCGGCGGGAACGAGTTGCCATGACCACGGCAGCAAAAATTATACGGAAGTTCCTCCGGCGAGCCATGCAGTTAACAGGAGACCAGGCTCCGGCGTTTACCTCAGAAATAAGGGTGGCAACCAACAGCCCGAAAAGTAAAGCAAAGTCCCCAAACTGCGTGGTTATTTTATTTTTTAATGGGAATTCGTACTTAGTTCTATGATTTGCGTATATATATAAATCAAACGCATGTATTGATGCACTGCCTTATTTCTCAAAATTGCTTTTAGACAGGTCCTGTTGTAATCGGTAAGAAGAAAAAACCGAGGGAGGATAAATCTAATACTGAATAGAGTAATGGCTATGTACGAATAATATATTATTACATTGTTATCCTTTCCTTGGAATTTTACCCCAATGGCTTAACTACCTTGTGAACTTACTCATTATAGTCTATGAAAAAGCATTGTGCCAGCACACAGGGACGGGATTCTCTACACAATAATGATTGTACACATTGTTGATCTGAGCATTGTGCACGCGAAGCAAACTTGGTTAGAATGTAAGGTCTATGAAGTGGAGAGAACCATCCCTAAAGTCTATTGGTACGCTTCAAGATCTCCGGTTCCCATAATCTAATGTTGAACCTTAATCTAAGGTACCTGGATTAATTTGCACTCCACAAGAACATGAAATGAACAAAATTAATGTCATTCGCTTTTACAGCTTGTAATGCTATTCAGTGTAATCATTGACTATCCTCGGCATATCAAATAAATTTCCTACAAATTTCGGTATCTTAATTAGAATATATTAGTTGTGTTTGAAATTTTTAGGAGTATTATTTTATGTTAAATATCTACTCCGGATTGAAGCCTTACAGTTTATGAACTCAGTATTGTTGATATGGCGAGCGTTAGTTTAAAATCAGATGGACAACTGTATGAGGACTTTTTTGGTGGACGTCATTATTAGGAATAGAGTGATTTAGCGGAGTTCTGTCACTGTGCAAAATTCGGGTGGTCACACAGAGTCTAAACTAAAGGTTTACGGGGCCGCAATGGATAGCGAACTGGCACTGAGACCTGCAGGAACTTTTCTGTTGTTCCGCCACTGGCACCTTGGCCTGAGCGACGGCCTGAAAGCAAGAGATCATTTTGTTCTGCACAGACTATATACAACAAAAAAAAAAAAAAAACAAATCCAGCTTAAATAAGCACCTAGCATTTGAACCATGGATAAATGTTTGAATCTTTTTTTGTTAGCAATTTCAGAACACCTTTCTGGGAAAAGCCCCAAAAGTACAAACAAACAAAAATCAAAAGCAGGCAAATCGGTGTTATTCTCTTCACCTGCGAGCAATCTCGAACAGTTTTATCGTTACTTATTGTTATTCTTTTTGTAATTGCTTTCCAAAATTACCAACAGAAGTTTCTAAAAACGAATTCATTTTCTATGAAATAAATTCTGTAGTTTGAAATCGCTTCTATTATTTAATAAATTGATCACTATCAATTACAAAAAATGATTTTATTAGCAAATGAAGGGTATATTCTTTTAACATTTTTGACTTTATTTTCTTTTTCAAGAAAAAAAATTATTTTTCACCTCCCGTCAGTTTTTTTTTTTAATTGCAAAAGGAGGTCATACTGTGGTGGACAGTTCTGGTATTTTTGTACTTCGGTATGAACCATAAGCTTTCATTTAGGGTTTAGGCTGTGGTTCTTCAAACATACTCATAATCTAAAATACCGCTTGATCTTTACTAGCTAGGCTTGATCGGAATGTCGAAACACTCTAAAAACCTTTTATAGCATACGAGTTAAAAAGAACTGATTATATCTGCATGCGTATTCCTAACACAATAAAAGAGCCAATGAGGCCGTAGAGTACCGGGTGAAACAAGCGACAAGGATGGTGAGATTGAATAAGAAAGTTGATTATGAGTCTAGTTTGAGAGAGAGAAAATCTGGGCCCGCTTTGATTATTACTTAATCTCAAAAGATTTCATTTAATGAGCCATTGGCCTATAAGTTTATATTCCCATCTTTGAACTTCTCATCTTCGGCGACTTTTAGAAAAAAAATGTATATATATATATATATATATATATATATATATATATATATATATATATATATATATATATATATATATATATATGTATATGCCTATTCATAGAATGAACAAACTCTTACCATCATCGCATTTAGGATTGTGGTAACCTGCATCGCATCCTTCATTGCATGTGCCATCTTCCTGACTACAAAGGTTATTTTGTCCAGCACAGTTCACACTGCACTGTTCTTCACAGCCGAATCCATGTTTACCAGAGGGACACACTGTTAGGTACATTCATAAACCAATTTTTTTTGGTAAAAAAAACAAAATCTATAAATTCAGACGGAATGTAATTTATTTCATTGGAATCAGTGCAAACCAAAATACGCTAGTCTTGTCTCAAACGTAATATTCAACACTAAAACTTTAATTTCAATGCACTCACAATTTCCTGTTCCAAGTCCTTCTGTGGCAGTAAAAACAAAATTGTACTGTTTTTGTTTTTTATTGGATCTCGAAAATGTCACAGACGCATTTGTATGTCAATCACCAACGAGATTATGTGAATTAAATTGTAGACAGTCATGAGTATCATTATTCAAAATATAATCTAGACTGGAAGTTAATAATGGGTGCGCAAAGCACAAAATAAAATACATCTAAGACTAATTTATAGCAATCTATGGTTTACCCTTCATAAACAGCTTGATTAAAAATGTCGAAATCTTAAGTATTCAGCCCAACCCATTACTGATTTTTATTATTTCTCATAAAGATATTCTCAAGAAACAAAAGTGACGCACCAAACATTTAATGTTGTTTTTTTTCATTTAACTTTGACTTGCGGCGTACAAAGTTCCGGAATATTATTGTTCTTAAAATGTCTAAAGATGTTTTCTTTCGCCAGCTTAATAAGGTTTAAACAGGGTTATAAAATGTCGTTTTGTAAATCCGTAAAACAACTTCGGTATTTTAAAATATGCCCACAAAAATGGCATGATGTAGAGTAACGTTTCTGTATTTTTGTGGATTTTATTGACGCCCCACAAAATCTTGTGTAAGCATTACACGTTTGAGCTAGGCTCCGTTATAATAAGATATTTTCCAGAATCTTTGCGATAGGTCTCTGCAAGTTTTAACGAATGGAGGAACTTAAACACCACACTGACACTATTTTTGATTCACCCAGATGCATTATCATTTCCCTATTGTTTTGCTACAATCTCCTGTTCTCAATTAATTCAAAAAAGACTGCTATGCATTTTCAAATCTACATTCAATTGTACTAAAAAGTCACTGGCTTTTTTAATTATTTATTTTCTTGCACTCCTCGCAGCTTTCTACTAACTGAAATATGAACAAGAAACTATGGCAGTCAAGCTGCTATTGGGTATGATCAATGTTTTAGACTTTCCGTTGAATGCAACAATAAGAAAATATCCTAGTCAAAAGCAGACAAACTTTAAATTTTGTCTTTCCCTGGGTGTATATTTCCTGTGCCTTTTTTTTTCTTTCTCTTATTGTATTGATCTTTACGAAATTTTGCGCATGTGAAGATATGCGTTCATATCAATTAATATTATATATTTTTTGTAGAAGCCCTATCGAGTTTCAAATAATTTTCATTAATCTGTGCCTTGGATTGAACTGAAGAGAATGTCTGACTCTGGAATCATACTGAATACTTTTACCTTAGAACTTCAAAGCTATGGATATTGAACGCTTTTTGTTGTTGTTGTTGTTCTTTCTTCTTTTATTTCAGGGATAGTTCGTCATATCGTCATGATTATGTCATTGGTATTTGTTTTTTTAAATGAAATGGATCTTCTCTGCGTAAATAGTGTTCTAACCATAAGCCTATTAATAAATCTCAACAACTCTTTCTCTTGCTTTGATAGGCTCCCAGTATCGCCAATAAATATAATAATGTTTGCATTGTATCGATACTTCAAGATATTGATTTTCTTCTTATTGCAGAGGGCCTAATGTTCTGTGTTTAATTTTTTATAAAATAATTAGGGACGGCTCGAGAAACAATTTTGTTTATCATTTAACTCAAGCTAGTTTATGATCATTTCTGAGCTAGTGCAGGACTTAAAATAGTTATTTTCAATAGTGAGGTCAAGTAAATATGCAGACTTCTTTTAAGCAAAACGAATAATTCTTAAGAAGGTCTTTTAATGTTATTTTCGTTTAAAGGTAAAATTTGAAAAAGGCAAAATATTACTGAAACCTTTTAAAAAGTCGATGATCAGTTTGTTTGTTTTTTTTTTTACAAAAACGAAGTACATAAAAATAAATCCAGTGTTTGGAATATTATAAGTTAATGAACGTTATGTTTTGCTATTTTTCATATTGTATGCAAAAGGTAATGCATAAATAGTTTGCTTGCTTAGTCTTCTAAGGCTGTCAGCATTGTAAATCATGTTAGCTTTACTCCCAAACCTATCAAGCAAAAGATTAAAAATAAAATATGTAGCTTTTACGTGTGTGACAATCCTCCCCTGTGTAGCCAGGAGCACATCCAGATGGACAACCTCCCGTGCTCACAAAACAGGCTTCTGTCTGGTCAGCACAGTTACAGTCACGCTCACACTGGCGGCCAAACTTGCCTGCTGGACACGTGACTTCTGGATGGAAGAACACAGTTAAGAAACAAACTTCAGTAAAGAAAATAAAATGATGCATTCGAATATTCCAGTTTAAACGGCTTATGAGATTTGATAATCTGGGGATTTAGGAGAGAGGAGGTGCCTAAGAGAAATCTTTTCTCCCAATGACTTAGGGGAAAGTTTTTAAGAACGAATTTAAGATGTCGCCGCCTTGGATTTGTAAGCACGAACGCTGCGTGTTGAATTTCGGGTATTCTTCCTCTTCTTCTTTTACTTCTTCTTCTTCTTCTTCTTCTTCTTCTTATTATTATTATTATTATTATTATTATCATTATTATTATTATTATTATTATTATTATTATTATTATTATTATTATTATTGTTATTATTATTATTATTATTATTAGAATTATTATTACATTTACTTTTTAATATATGTCAATCAAGCAAATATTAAGTTTCTTTTCAGAAACAATGGGGTTAGTTAAAAGAAAAATGTGAGGAATATTCTACACTTGATACGCATAGCGCCAATCGTTGATAGATAGATGCTCTAGATATGATTCCTTGAACATCTGTAATAGTAAATCTCAACTAACTTCATCATAAATGAAAAACATTTGTGGGAAAATGTCAAGTCAGCTTCATATAGAAACAAGCTTGGTAACTTATTCCAGAATGGCATACGCGTACTTTATAAAATGCTCACAATATGTTTTCATGTTCTCTTTAGTATTTTGTTTCCTTGCACATTTGTAAATCGTTTTATGAGTGTTATATTTCGACTTATAGATTGAGCTTCACTTAGCTTTGAAGAGCTTATTTTTGGTTACCGCTGGTTATAACCGCTTGGTTTGCGTAGCAACGCCAATGCCAGTCAATAGATCTACTCTCGTACATGTGATGCAGTGAGAGGATATCACACGATCAAACCTCCCTTTAATTATCGTTAAACCTACTTTTAAAACTACATACACATAAGAAACCACATTATGTGTGTATGTATGTATGTATGTATGTATGTATGTATGTATGTATGTATGTATGTATGTATGTATGTATGTATGTATGTATGCATGTATGTATGTATGTATGTATGTATGTGTGTATGTGTTCTATCGATTTCATCAATCGACTCTTTTCTTTCATCTTACCCATATCTTTCTGTATGCGTTGGGGATTAATTACATTTTAAAAATTGTTTGCGAACCGTCTCTTTGTCATACGTGTGCTGTGAACCTTCTAACAAATTGAAGAAAATGTTTTTTTATCAACTGTTATGTTTCGGCGCCATATGTCGCTTTTACAAACAAGTGTAGGGATAGCAATGATTAAGCCCTAACGATTTTCCATTCTCTTAAGAGAAAATAAAATAATATAATATAAATTTTCTGTCCTCATAACTTTCTCTGTTTCGGTAAGCCTTCCCTCGAAATTTTGATTTATTCTTTGATTGATCTAAGTTATGATTGGGGTTAGTTGATTTTGATTTTTTTCCGATGGGAATTGAAAAAAAAAGGAAAAAAAAAACAGTATAAAAAAGAAAATTTTTCAAAACATGGCAAAATAAATACAAAGCGAAAGCAGTGCAATCATCGAGTTTTCTCTTCCCACGCTATTGATTATTATGCGTAAACTTGAGCAATATAAAATACCACTGATGGAAATTCCCTGGTAACTTTTTTTTAAATATTTAATGTCCACTGCTACTACAAGTGCTTACTCAAATTGAGCTTACAAAGAGCTCATACTTAAACGAGGAAATAGAATTTAAAATACCCATATTATATCTATCACGAAATGTTAATAAAAAAAATACTACTTGTTCTCTCAAAAATCTTAAATTGCCACAGTTCTTTCATAGGTTTTTGTAGCTGCTGTATCGCTTCAGACCACGGTTTTTGTTGGTTTTTTTTTTCTGCATCATTCTTGGAAAACATCAGCAGTCGCACATAAACATTTTAGCATCTTGTTGCGATTCTGAAAGTATATCAAGGCCGGTATCAATAGATCTACTCGACAGCTACTTGAACTGTAACAAGATTAGATCTAAACTCGAGATCCTAATCAGAATAAGGAGGAAATAAATAAGAATGTTTTAATTGAACGATTGCAACAAAAGACCTGACATCACATAAACTAAAAGTTATAGGTTCAATAATGTCGCTAAACTGCATAGTTTCCATAGGCCTAGTGGGATATCGCCAGCAATGTTGATAATAGAGTCACATTAGACGATAGGAAAGAAAAAAGACTGGATGATAAATAAACGCTGTTGTTACTATTGACTTTGCTAGTCTCCGCGTCCACCTCTTCTTTCTCCCCTGCTACTACTACTAAAACTTCTACTACTATTACTAATACAACTATATCTACTACTACTACTACTACTACTACTACTACTACTACTACTACTACTACTACTACTACTACTACTACTACTACTACTATTGCCCTGCTGGTGGTGTACCATCTGGTTCTCTTCCAAAATCTTCATTTACTTTTTTTTTTGTTTATTTGTAAAATTGCAAGTATCATCTAATGAGAACATATTGGCACTTTGTAAGTTTATTTATTGCTTTTATCACCTCCGAATACAAGAACTTCACAGAGTGTCAGAAAGCCGAGGGTATTCCTGTTAGTCTCAATTTTGACAGACTCTACAGCGAAGTCAATACGAGGAGCTGGTACCACAGTATAGATGTCCTGGGCTGGTCCACCTGGGTCTCTGTAGCTGTAGATCGGGTTGGCTCCAGAGCTTGGGAGAGCTTGCAGTGTAAAATTGACCAGATTTTCCTCACAGCAACCTGAAATTGGGCAGCGCATTTTTCTAGAACATGTATTGTGTAGCTTTTCCATGCACTTTTTTTTAGCACTGATCAGAATAAGAGTTTAACTATTGCCTGAGAGTTTAGCTCAACAAATTCTAGAAAATGTTCTTGTTTGTACCAAGTTTTATCAATTGAGCGAAAGAGTATATTGTCTTCTAAAATATACAAACACTATTTTACGAGTAGAATAAGCAAATGATTTACAACTTAATAAAAAGAATGATTACTTGAAATGTTTCAAATCCGAGACACTAAACTCCCACCTCCATCTCCGCCCCTTTCGAGAAAAATTTGGAGTTCGAAAAGTTTGTAGCTGTTAAAGGAATTCTTTGAAATGTTAAATTTAAAGGCCACGTCTAATTCATATGCTCTTGTTTCATGTTGTTAAGATACGTTTTGATTGCTGCATCAAACCCAAATTTCCTTGGCCAATCTCTTCAGCCATTTTGTTCTGTTTTTGGCGACATGCTATAAGTAAGAGATAAAACGCATTAGTTTTTTTTTTACTTATGAAGTTCAGTGCACAATAAAATACGAAATTGTTGCGACATCAGTCGGCCAAACAAAACGTGAACTCAATGAATGCTGCTCACAATATAATATAATATTACAAAAGTCAAGAAAAAGGTTGGCTATAAATTCATTCCATGAGATCACAAAAAACTAACACAACGGAAAATGTTGCTTTCAAAAGTTAAGTTGCTTTTTTTTTAATTTCAGAAGCATCTTCCTAGCCTATGCCTTAATATGCTTCACACAACGCAATGATTAGACTCACCCAAACTACTAGGGTTTCTTCTGTTATAGATTTGAAACCAGTTTATCTCCACAGCCCTAGAGAATGTGACTTGCCATGAATCTGATGTATCTGCATCTCCCAGAGTGCGAGAGCAGGTTGATCTCTGATAGTCATAATCATCAAGGCTACCAGGGTCTCCATCCACGGCGTTGCTCGCGACCCAAACAGCAAAAGTTGAAGATTGTGCTGCTCGCTGTTTTAGAGCGATATTACGTCCTGGAAATTCAGTACAGGTTTTTTTTTGTTTTTCATGAAGGGTCTGAGTTTTTGTGTTTTTTGGTTTTTTTTTTGCTTGTTTTTTTTTTAATTTCACTGTCTTTTGTAAGAAATATGATATACTCTGATGGTGCTTTGGTAGTTAAGAGTGACGTGTAAATCGGCCAAAATATTGTGAATACATTTTTTACTGTTATATAATGATCATCCAGTGTGTTAATACTTACTTACAAATGCTAGGTAAAGTGTAATTCTGATACAAAATATTTTATTTTGATGAGGCTCACTCTCTTGTAGAGGTGGATTTACATTTAATTAATTAAATGAAGAGCTTTTAAAGTTTAAAAGATGTACATGAGAACAATTATGTAGGATCAGTTGTGACAGAGACTAGCCGATATGAACTGAGAAGATAGCTTCATTGAGATATACCTGGGGGTGGGGAGGATGGGGCAGGAAAAGGAAAGGGGGGGAAGGGGAGAATTGGTTGATTAATAATCATATTATGTTTTCAAGAAAAATTGTTGACGGCTAGATCAATAGATAATTCTACTGACAAAAAAAAATGAAATAGCTTGATTGATGAAAAGGTTGATAATTAACAAAATAGCATATAGGCAATTGAGTGACACATAAATAAAAATAAAGTAAACAACTACTTATTCAAGCTCTTTGATACCTTTTTAAACAGATAAATTTTTGAAAAACACTTAGACGCAAGAATTTAGAAGCAACAAAAATAAGCATATAACGATGTAGATGTGTGGTAATTCACACTGACTTAATAAGGATTTATTGAAATACAGAAGAGTCTTTTGGGAGGCAGTATCTAGATAAAAAACAGAAAGTAATTGTGGAAAATATATTTTTTATATATTTTTTTGACCGAAGTATTGAAAGAGACAGTATATACCAAAAATACGAAATAAATTTGGGACGTCGTGATTACATTATACTCATTGATCTGCGACTTTTGGCACCCGTTAGGCGAGATGATCATTAGCAGTTCATGGCTAAATCTTTGAGCGAAACAGTTAAAGTAATTTTGTCCAAAACATGCCTTGAGGAGCCATAAGCAAGTTCAACATAAGATATGTATACATATATATACATATAATACATATATATATATATATATATATATATATATATATATATATATAGATAGATAGATAGATAGATAGATAGATAGATAGATAGATAGATAGATAGATAGTTAGATAGATAGATAGATAGATAGATAGATAGATAGATAGATAGATGGATAGATAAGCCTACTGAAGGTAAAGAAAGGCATTTATTGCTTTTTAGGTAACCAAAATTATGTCTAGGAAAAACTGAGTGGCTCATGAGCTCTCAACAAAGAAATTCGTTTGTTACATAGTTCTTTGATTTCAACAGTTGATAGGATTCTAGTAAAAAACGAAGTAAAATGGGATTTTGTAAGATTATTAAAACGTAGTGGTTACATGAATTAGTCTCCTTTAGAGGTCTAAGCTCAAAGATCGACCGATACAAAGGAATGGCCGCGTTAACCATCATAACTTTATTGTTTGAATTTACCGGAGTTAGTCATGACCGCAACTAGATTCACTTTTCTAAGATTGCCACATGGATATAACGGGCAGTCATTAAATCAAATATGGCGGACTAGCCACACAATCTTTACCTCCGTTTATATAAAGGGAACATAGGCCGTCTACAATAGGACCGTTCAGATCGAATTTAGCAATACTGGTTGATGTAAGGCACGAGATGTCCAGGGTCCGATCATCTACCTTGGCAAATCGAAGGTAGAAACAAGGTATGAAGGAGAAATGAAAACGTTGTTCAAAATACAACAAGAGCTGAAACTGGGTAAGGTTGGCTGAGAAAAGAAAAAAAACAAAACCGCATTGAAAAAAAAACACAATAAAAACTTTTTTGGATAAAATATGATTTATGGATCAAATAAAATATGGAAATCAAAAAAGAAAGTCGGATCTATCTGTGTTGCCCACAAGCTTGAGAAGAATTAAAATAAAATAGAAAACTAAACTGTTCAAACAAAACTTACTATAGTGGTAAAGACTATTAAAAGTAATACTTCATAAGCAAGAAATGCCCAATCAGCCTGTATTCATCACCTGAATTGCTGACCACTCTGATCCAGGTGAGAGGCTGAGGTGTCTTCAGTGTAGCAGTGACGCTTTGGAGGTATTCGCTTACACATGTGCTATCATCCTTGTCTAGTACTAGATCTAGTGGTAAGACGGGCTCGATAGATCTGAGGCCATTAGAACCACTGAGGGTGAATTCTGACGCAACTGGTTGGAGAGAAATAGCAAAAGGATGGCGGACACCAGTTTCATGTTTTGACATCGGCAATATATAAATATATATATATATATATGCATATACACATTAATGACAATAACAGTATGAA
>BLXT01001473.1:189748-192248 GCA_019648995.1 Plakobranchus ocellatus
AAAGCAACGAAAGACAAAATTTTGACAAAAGCAGGCTTCTCGTTAGATACTGATCCAACTAGACTCAAACTAATACGCTTTGCATCAACCATGGTTTACGGAATAATTACATTGAATGTCTAAAGTGAACGAGACAAAGTAAGATGCAATTATTTTTTTCAAAACTGCAAAGTAAGGGAAAACATAAATAGGATAAAACGTGTAGTTTAGTAGAGTTTCATCTGTATGTACAGTTTTCTTGAGCCGCGTATCTTAGGCATAACAATCTTATTTCTATGATTGATTGATTTATCGGATAAATGGGACTTGCGATGCTCTCTAAAGTTTACCGCTATTTTCATGATAGAATTTTTCTTCAAGTTCTTGCTTTTATTTTGATGTCTTCAAATTGATCTTTGCCCTCCGCACCCGTCTTTCTCCCTTTAAGGTGTCCCTGCCATTCCAGTGATTACCACTTTGGCCATTGACCCAGAACTGTACAGGGGAGGAAAATACTAGTAAGTGTTAAAACGTATAAATTATAACAAACACACTCACGTGTGTGTGTGTGTGTGTGTGTGTGTATAAAATGCCAGCCATGTAAAGTATAATCTCTCTACTTTGGTCGAAACTGTGCTTCAATCGAAATAGCCCAAAAGATGTCAGAGTGTCGGATGACGCTCAAACTCACTGTTGTGAAACAGATTCAAATACAGGTGTAGAACTTAGAGATTTGATGATAATGTTTGAGTGTGCAGGTAAACAAGTTAGCCCCCAGCTGGATATGGAAGAAACCATTGTTGTAGAGGAAGCGTCTTGACTCGATCTATCAAGGCTGCCACTGTGGCATTCTCGACACTCTTACCCAGAGTTAAGTTACTTACACTGATGCTCCCGTGCTAGCCTACTCAGCAAGAACATTCTGCTTCAAAGCGTAGACTATAGAGTTATAGAATCCGGTCATTCAACGACTGCGTACCCCAATCTATGCCATGAATTTAGATAATGAAGGATTTTGAAAAGGATGCTGAACATAGGATTGCGGCGCATAGGTTCTTTCTTATTTGCATCAAGCTCGAAAACGTGTTCGTTTGCATAAAGATAAAACCATTGTAATATTGAATGTTGATCTCGTTTAACATGTTTCGAGCAACTAGTCAATGGAAGATGTTGCAGCCTGGCCTCTCACAGTAAAGGAACACCATGAACCTCCAGCCACAGAAAAACAGAAACCATATGTCTCATGATCAGTGAGAAAAAAGGTTCTTGCAGAATGTCTTCTTCATTTTTTCCCCTTTCTTTAGGTATAGGCAATTGCGGCTCTTGCGAAGCTCACTGTACATTAAAAGTCCCTCTGGCTGCCAAAAAGCTTTGCCTCGAACGCTGCTTATTCAGTCCTCATCTACAGTTTGATTTCATCATGAAACCGGCAGCTCTATAGTAAACACTCAGTGGTCCATTCTTCCTCTTTAGTTCTCACCAACATGGTGGAACTTTCTGGCCAGAGACTGTTACTCTCTCAACACTATCTACGGCCACAGGTCATGATGATAAGCTTAATTAAGTAATTGGTCTTGACAAACAATCACGCCTGACTATCCCTGACAGGCGGCGGATACGAGTTGCGTCTGTGAAAAAATGGTAAAATGACAAGCCTTCATTACTATAAATAAAAAAAAAATGTAAAGAGAGTCGAGTTGACTTACTTGATTTGTGTGTTTCTTTATAAATTTGACTTCTCCTGACACTTTGCAGAATTCCTTTTTCACAGCTGGATAATATCAAAGCCATGTTTTTTTTGTTGTTTTTTTTTTTGGCTATACCACGCCTTGATATTATTTTGACTTCGATGCATTCCACTTTCTGCTTTTTTAGAGTATTATGAATATTTTACTTTTAATATAAAATGTGTCTTCTTTTCAAAATGTATTGGTTTATGAAACAGATACGCTTTCCATTTAGAGACTTTACATTACGATTGCCCCCTGTAACAGTTATATAGCCACTTGTTTTTCTGCTCATAACCGTTCCCCTTCTGATCCCCCATCCCCCGTGTCCCCCTCTCTCTCCCCGTCATTCCCCACCACTGCCCTCCCTGCTCCCCATCAGCTGCTGGATGGACCTACAGGTGTTTAAGTACGGGTTTGCTCTGCCCGTGGCTCTGATAGTGTGTGCAAACTTTGCTATCTTTGTGCTTGTCTGTGTGAGTCTCTGGCGCCGCCGAGATATGAGCAAACACTCCACGCGAAAAGACAACCAAACACTGGTCAACCTCCGCGCATCTTTCATGTGTTTCATGATCCTCGGTCAGTACAACAGCGGAAATGAAATAAGTTATGCAAGCTTAACCAGATCTATCCTGTTTTGTTTTACTACCTTTGCTGTCTGATAATCTTCTCCCATATCCTTCTTAAAAAATGTCTTTGTTTGGCATTGTTTTTTCTCTTTTTTTCTTTTCTCATTTTTGCATCATCTCACTCTTTTATTTTCTATTTTTTTTTCTGAGGCCATAAATTCTCTG
>BLXT01001473.1:194748-203129 GCA_019648995.1 Plakobranchus ocellatus
TCATGACTGTAAGGTCAGTTCCATCTCGCTCATCACCCTAAACTTTTCCTCAATCTTTTACACTTCTTCCTTTCACTCTTCCTCGTTTTCCCTCCTTCTATCTCCCCTTTCCTCTCTCTCTCTCTCTCTCTCTCTCTCTCTCTCTCTCTCTCTCTATCTATCTATCTATCTATCTATCTATCTATCTATCTATCTATCTATCTTTCTATCTATCTATCTATCTATCTATCTACCTACCTATCTGTCTGTCTGTCTGTCTGTCTGTCTGTCTGTCTGTCTGTCTGTCTGTCTGTCTGTCTGTCTATCTATCTATCTATCTAGCTAGCTATATTTCTTTATAACAATTTTTTTAACAGTTTACTTAAATGAATTTTTTTACGCGATCTATTTATAGATACAGAGAAAAATAGCTTACAAAAATGATTGTTTAGTATAGAGGAATAACCAACATGTGAGGGAGCACGTTAGGTCGAAAGGGATGGGTAAGTTGGTGAGAATTACAGCTGTAGACAATAAAGGCAACAAAGAAAAGTGGTAATAAAGCATGTAGAAACTGCATCTCTTCTCCTGCAGAAAAGCCAGAGAGGAAAGAAAAACAGACACAAGTTTGTGTGCATGATTGTGAGTGTGTGTGTGTGTGTGTGTGTGTGTGTGTGACAGGATACTGCAGGGTGGGGCAGGAAAGTAGATATCAATATGTAAAAAATTGCGATGGATAACTGTTGATCTATTTCTTGTAACGTCACAGGGATCCTCATGTGAGACAGTACTGGCTGCAGCGGGTCTGCTGCTGTCTCCAACGCTGGACCAAAACACAATCAGTCTCTATTACATCAACCTCTAGCAGGGCAGGTGAGTTTTGCAGTACAAAATAATCCTAATAACATCTACCTTTAAACCTTTCAGAAGTCCATGGGACTCTTTTACTCATTTTGTGATTTTTTCCTCTTTTTTGTACTTGTTGGTGTAGGAATGCTACACAAAATGTAAGTCTTACTGACTAGTCCTGTCACAGTAATGTTTAAAGCTCTGATCCATTGAGGAAACTTTTCACCCTACCTTTTTTTTCATTTGTACTTTTGGTCTTAGGCTCAAACCAGACCACTAAAACGGAAATATCGACCATCAGCGTGAAATCCACCACCGCCGCCACTATAGAATCAGATGACTTCAACTCTGAAACTGAAATATAGACCACCAGCGAGAATTCCACCACCACCGCCAATATAGAATCAGATGACATCAACATAAAGATATTGACCTCTACATAACTTCCATCACAACCGCCATTTAGAACTACATAGCTCCAACTCTGAATTTCGGCAACGAATCCGCTATGACCATATCAGAGAAAAAAAACCTGATTTTGTTTTTGATAGACGGACTATCGTTACTATGCTATCGCACCAATTGAGATTTACGAGGGCAACTAGTCCGCATTTGGGCCATTTTGGTTATCATGGCATGTATCTTTGCGAGCACATACATTATTTTAACAACGAAAGTGTGAGTATCGAGTATTTGATATTTGATATAGCTTTTTTATTACAGCTGATTTTTAAAAATTCAACCGTACCCACAAGTAATAATTAAAAAAAATATATATGTTGTTTTTTTGTACCAGAATTCTTTAATCGGACACACACATGATTAGATACTGTTACAAAGATGCTAGAGACCAAAATTTATGAACATGTTTGTGAAAAATGAATGAAGTTTTTGAAAAGTGCAATTGAAAATGTTGTGGAAATCTATAATAATTTTGTTTTAAATTGATATTTTCTTGAAATTCGATAATTGTTATCTTTAAGAGTGTCAAAATATAGGCCTCCACATAAGTCTCGTTTTGTTGCAAAACGCCGATAATTGTTCACAAAAAATAATTCGATATCAAATAGTTTCTTATTTCTAATCAGAGACAACATAACACTGAAAAATAAGTTACCAATAATTGAGTAGCCATGCGTCAAGGAAAGATCCCCACTGACTTTTCCCACTTTTATCTCTTTTTTAAGACTGCCAATCTCTATTTGTACTCCAGATGTAGGCATTTTACTGCCGTGCCACAATAGGACTGTGTATAAACCTTTTTATGATCTATTATTATTATTATTGACGTGCTAGGTTAGGGCTGTCTATGAAACATTTTTGATGCAGATATAATCATGTTATTGGTTATATACGTGCCACATCTATTATTATTATTGACATGTTATGTTCGAACTATGTGAAGATGTAATTGATAATGTAGATTTGACATGTAAATGCCAGCGTTTGGTGGGGCTGTATATAGACTTTTTATAATCAAGATGTAAACATTTTATTCACATGCCGTAGATAAAATACTTATGATTCTATGATGCCTTTTATGCTATTAAATGAAAGTAAAGTGGGTCTCACGCATAGTCCAAGCATCGGGGAATCATAAGTAGGGTCCTGATTGTTCTTGGCATACGGCAGTATGACCTTAAACTTAGGAGGAGTGGTAGCTCAACTGGTAGGACAGTCGGCTATCAAGTCAAAGGTGCGGGGTTCGAATCCTAGTCCCGGCCAAGTCAATGCTCCTCTGTGTCCAACCACCACTAAATGAGTAGCTAGGTTTAAGATCCGGCGAAAGTAAAGGCGGCGAGGAAAGCAATGGCAAATAGCCTCATAATGTCGTATGCCAAGAACAATCAGGACCCTAATCCTGGTTCCCCGATGCTTGGAATAAGCGTGAGACCGTCTTTACTTTTATGCTATTACTGTGCATAAAATATAAAAAAACACACAGAAGATAATTACTCATGGTATGTCTTATACACGACTTCTTTAATTTTATTCGCCTCCTCTGTGCTTTGCCTCAATGTTTGAATTAAGAATAAATGTAATAATAATGAGCAAATTTGAATTTTTTTCTTTTTAAAGACTTCAAAGTTTTCTCGTGGCGTCTTCTTTTCCCGTTTCCTTTTTTTCAACATTAGAAAGAAAGGTTATCCACACAGGAAGCCAAGACCACAAAGCTAGATCTAAGGATCTACTAGAGATACAATGTGAACGACACAAATATATAGAATAAAGTCTTCTTCATTTCTTTTTTTAAACAAAATTTTAGCACTTTTGTAAAAAAAAAAAAGGTAAGAATAAAAAAGCACGAATTTAGTGACTATACAGCCAATATGACCTACATTAGTCAGAAAGATTCATAAAGGCAATACACAACAATAGCAACAATAATAAAAACAACAACAATAACAGGCGCAGAAGCAACAACAACAATAATTACCACCACCAAAACAACAACAATAGCTATTCAAATGTTAAGGTGTGCGTTGAGTCGAAATGAGCAAAACAAATTATCAACATAATTACCTTTCTCGCAGCACAACAGCATTAGCACGATTTCTCTATAGTGGACAATTTAAACATTCTCTCTGCACCATAAAGCGCAATTCAATCATTTTGCACATTCAGAAGTTTTTACTGTACCATGACATCAGTCATCTAGTTTGGATACTTTTGAAACACCTTTGCCATTGTGACACCGCGACTCTCCTATTTAGCCCAATTCAGAAACGTTTCCTACACAATGATAGCACATTTCTATTTTTGAAAATCAGAGATCCTTTTTTCCTTATAATAGGACGATGCTCGTACTCTGGATAGTTCATTAATCTTTTCTTCCCCTGTTTTGGAAATTTAGACATTATGTTCTTTTTCCAGAATCCAACACCATGAAATATATTTAACAATAGAAATAACACTGGCAACCTATTTTAGAGGTCAGTCGATAGCACGAAGCGGCTTACTTGAGAGCATTATAAAGTGTCTTAGACAAGTATTGCCTTCCCTCAAAATATCACATAATAAGCAGAAAACATTCAACAATGGAACTGTAAGACAAAAAAGTCTCCAGGTAATATATCTGGCCACCGTGGTGTAGAAAGACAACAATCAAGAAAACGCATGTATTGGCATAACACAAAATATATTTGAAATAACATTGAACTGACGCAATTCTCCTTTCAGATGTCCCCATAAAAGGCAATCCACTTCTCTCAGCGAAAAAAAAATTGGAAAATTAGAAAGCACAAATACAGAATACAGCATCACTCGCAAAATTATCACAAGATCACCCGCATATTCGCCAGCAAAACCAAAAACAAAGCCTATGCCTCGCAGAAAGACATTAAATAATGAGAAAAGAACACCTATCGACCTGCCCCTACAGAAGGAAACATGTAAAGCAAAACAGAATCCCCCATTTGCTGCAGGAGCAACAAACCTTTCCTCGTGTATTTTTCCATAAAACGGATATTTGTTGTTGTTGTTTTGTTATTTTAGGAAACGATAAATTCACGATACATAGCCATACTTGTATACAATGTAAGCGGTTCATTACATTAATACAAAATATGTTTACTTCCAATTCTGGAAACCTCTATAATGCCATGGAAGACAAGTGAACTCTTTACCTATTATGATATTATGCAAAAATTAACATCAAACGCAAATAGTAGGAATAAGACTTCTGAATGAGCACATTCATTTTGCTCTATAGTTTTGAAAGTGAAGTAAGCAAAAATGTTACGGGTCAAATATCTTAGTATACGTGTGGAACAAATTTGCTGGGGTAAAAATGCTTTTAAACGGTGAAAACAATGGAACTTCACAAAGTTGAAGACTCCTCTTACTGTGTTGAAGTAAAGACACAATGTTATTTATGCACAATTGCTCTGCTGAGAAAATCACATAAGACATTTTGTGAACTCTCAGGTTTTCAACTGCGAATTGATTAGCAGCTCTGGCTTTTGTGAGGTCAGTAAGAGGTTGAACAAGTTTACTAAGAATCTTTTGCGAAGTGTCTGTAATAGTTCCCGAGGCCTAGAATGCGTTTAACCTCTGCATTTATCAAAGTATTTCTTTGACCCATTGCCATGGCAGGTCCTTAAATTCGTACCGATCTTGTTATTGTTTGTCTGTTTCTTTACTATTTCATAAGGACTCCGATATGTGATGAATAAGTTAGTGCTATCTCTTGGGAACAGGATGGGAACAGGATTGCACCGCGGTGCTTATTCATTTGTGTCATCCTAACATTTGGTTGTTTGTTACATTTGTTTTGGCATACGTGGCACGATTTGATGTAACTTTTATATCAGTCGTCCTGTCGGGTCACGAAAAATTCCAAAATTTTTTACCTCCTTAATAGCGTTTATACCGAGATGATTCGTAGAGAACGAATCAAGCCTTTGTTGATATAATAAGGTCCCCGACTGTCAGCCTTCGCTCTAATTGAATCTAAAGACCTCTCTTCCTCGACTTCTTTTCTAATACGTTGTAGTCCAAACAGTTTAGTTCTGTTTTCGGTTCAATTTTGATCTGAAACGCAAGCCATATCTGCTCTACTGTATGTTCTTGTAATTGCATTAGCAGTTATCGTTTTTGCTGTCATTCAGCCAGTCTTTCAGAGGGCTTTCTGATGCGTTGCCGCGTTTGACTATTATTACGCCGGCAATGGGACTCTCCACCACTAATGCCCAAAGAACACCTGTTAATAATGGTGTCTTAGCATGAATTTTGGCCACCGGGAAATTGTAAACAGAACCATCAAACAACCTGCATTGTGCGGAATACGACAAGTAGTCCGACTCATTTTTGATATGGCATATACGTTACTGCCTGTCTCACGCAAACAAGTGCATCCTCTATCGTTTATTTTAGCCTGCATTATATGTAACCTTGTAGCTGTGTACGGTTTGTTGCAGGAAGCATTTGTATAGGTCCGAGATGGATCGTACAACCTGGACGACCTATAATAGTCTGAAGCATTATGCCAAAATGAATCATCGGTGCGTCTTGGTGCATATTGCGTGACACTATGGTGGTCTTGCATCGCGTCTATAATTTGTCGCTCGTTACTGCGGGTGAAATAATAGTGTTTGCGTTCTGCACGATTGTCCATTGGTCTGTTAGCCTGATACCGGTCCAGACGGTTTTGCCGCGTGTGAAATCTCTCCTCACTTCTAGCTCTTATTCTGGCATCTTCCCTGAAATTTTGATGTTGGTTCCTGGTTGTCTTCTGCTATCTGAGTCCGCTTTGTAGTGCACGAGTTTCCCACGTTAAATATTTTGCCTAATTGAGTGTCGGGATATGCATCAAAGCAGTTATTGACTAAAGTTTTGAGTGTTTGAACGTATTTTGGTTTGCGTTCTTTAACGAACGTCACTATCTGCTCATTTAAAGAAATAAAAATTTGTTTCGTTAATATCAAGTTTCGGAGTTGTTCAAGGGTTTTCTCTTTGCAATTATCTAGTTTTAGCCATGAATCTTGTCACAAACTCATTTATGTTTTGTAATTCCAACGGAATTGACTGCCTAAACGATCGGCGATATTCCTGAGTCATGCATTTATATTTTTCAAGGACCGCGCTTTTTAATGGTTGATAATTTTGTTCTTTCAGGCTTAGCACGAGCAAAGTTTTTAAAGCGTCACCGGCTATTAAATTTGATAGGTCAATACATTTCTTTTGATTATTCCATTCATATGTTTGAAGCGCATCTCTAAACGAAATATATCAAAAGTGTCGCCTGTCTTTGGCGAAAAGATAGGGATTCTCAGCAATTAAGCGAAAACGTCGCTATTGGGGTCGCGGTTAGCACCCTGACTATCAGTTTTATTTGTATTCTCATCTGCGAGTCTCTTCATTTTTTCTTCATGCTTATATCTTCTATTTCATAAGCTAAGTTCTTTTCATCATGGGTTCTCAACTTTTCCTTCTCTTCCAATTGCTCTTGCTTTTCTCTAACTCTTTCTTTCCTGCCCAGTTGTTGCTGTATATAGCTAATCAATACATCGTTGGTCAGCGCTAACTTTTTTTCCTGAGCCAAAAAATAATGGAACTCACTGTCTTCAAGTAAGAGGCGTAAATGGTCAACAATTCAGCGTCACCAGATGTATACTTTGTTGCAGTTGCAGTAGAGTAGCAGCAAAAGAAAAAAAATCTGATTTCTTGCAATGACTGCAAATCACAATATTATAATTATTTCTGACAATTGAAAAAAATGCACTAAGTATATAGGAAATAGGAAAAACGCTATGACCAAAAACAGTTCTACGCATAGATTAACTCGGAGACAATTTACCAGACTGTAAAACAAAAGAAAGAAATAGGAAAAATAATAAGAACGAAACACAAATGCTCAACGAAACAAGTAAATGATAGTAAAAAAACGGGAGGAAGACTCGATCTGTTACAGAAACAAATATTTACACCAAAGTATAAGTGAATAAAAATCACTAGCGCTCTAACAAACACCAGACAGTTACGACACCAAACGAACGTACATGCCTATTTAAATCACACCATCACTACAACTTCATTTAGAGAAAAAAATCATAAAGCTCACAAAATGCAAATCTCTACTCTAGCATCAATTTCTTTAAAATTAAACACGAAGGAATGAAAATGTTTACACTTTAGGCTACCATATGTTGTTTTTTTTTTTCGGGTACTAAAATTAACCGTCAAGAAAACTGCTCACGTTTAAAAAAATAGCACTCCGTGTTCAGACTCTAAACAGGTACGGTAACCGACTGTACTTTCTTCCTTTTTGATTCTACAAATGTGTGCCTAGACCAAAATTAAAGTTAGTATACAACTATCAATCTGAAAGATGTAAGTAAAAATTTGATATCGCGGGCTCTATGTTCTCATGTGGCAAAAATGGTTGGATAATCAAATACCAGAGATCATCCTCCCGCAAAAAATACAAACACAATTAATATGAGTTGCAGCTGGCAGAGCGAGGTATCCAATATTTACTTAATTATAAATTATAAATATATACACTTTATGTGCCCCTGTCTTGCTTGCACTTGTCTTTTGGTAGTAATCCAATGGAAATTATTGCTTTCACTTATTAAAATTAAATCCCAAAATTTAGGCAAGGTGTCAACAGGATGATAATGGAAGTAGCACGCTGTAGTTGGTCCAATGAAATAAGTTTAATGAGTGATGATCGACCAACGAAGCGGGGCTGACAGAGTCGCAAGGTGACTCTATCTGCCTGAACACTGATGAGCAGCTTCGTGGAAAAAAGTCTGATGAGGTAAAGGATGACAGCTAGCACACAGGATCATGCGATGGTCAAATTTTAGGTGCAATAATTGTAGCAGTGAGATGACGCTCTAAAGGAAATAATGAGTTTGAAGACGACTTCATGCTGATAAATTAGTAAGCAGTGATGAGGAATGGAATCGTATAAGTGGAAGGATGAACGAAGCTTACTGGTCAGCTCTGTGCGTCTTACAAAAGCGTGTGAGCGGTGGAGTTGCTTCAGATCGAAAGACTGTTATATTCTTGACGGTGTCCCCTCCATGTCACAGTAAGGGGGGGGG
>BLXT01001473.1:446262-457412 GCA_019648995.1 Plakobranchus ocellatus
AAACAAAAGCAAAAAATAAAACAAATCTCTACCGCTCTACCATAGTCGTCATAAATATTATAGTGGTGATCATAAAGAGCAGCTACACAAAAATATAAACCCGCATCAATAACAACAGTTCATTATTTTGTGTTCATTATCAGTCAATTTTGCGGATTAAAGAATTTCATATAGCACAGAACATACAACCAGTATTGATTTTGTGTTCCTCCGCCTTGAGTAAAATTCTCTTAATGCCCTGAAAACTCCACAGGCATTTGATGCGACGGTTTCTATTAATCTAATTTTCCAGTTAATGGACGAATTGATGAAAGAAGCTTAGCGAAGTTCGTGCAGATCTGTTGCTTGTCTGACAAACACGGAGAAGATTCTAAAACTAGTCTATCAGAATCGAATCATTATCAACACCAACTGTTCTGACAGGGGAAGCCAATTTGTTTTTTAATTAATCTTGATCCAGGTAACGCAAATCTGCGAAGAATAATTTCTCGAAGATCTCAAAAGTAAAAATTGTTTTCTCACCGTTTTAACCCAGAGGGAAGGAAGCTACAGAACTTAGTTTTAGGCGTGAACGCCATCGAATGTTCATAAACAATAATGAACACAATGGTCAGGCCTAAAGCGCCTGTTTGGCGTCTTATCTTCTTTACTTGCCCCATCTGACGATCATGTTCCTCCACTCAAATCTGCTGTCATAGAGCTGTAGTTGCTATATTTACCTATTGCCCATGACTTAAAGAGTGTAGATAAAAATTATTATGTCTACGTCCACTGTGTTTGCCTTCGATCTTTCAAGTGATTGCTAAGTGTTCTAAAATCTTGTGATGGCAAACGTGTTCTAGAAATTATAGTTGCCTTGGTCTTGTGATTTTAATTCATTATCGCTAAATTTTAGTGCTTTCAATACTGATTCATTGAACTTTTTTTTTTGTCCATGATATCCTAATCATTCTTCTGATAAACTATGACTCAAACTAATTCTAGTTTTTTTCTCTGTTCCTTTGTTTATTGTTCAACATTCAAAACCTTATAAAAGTACTGCATGTCTTCATTACACCAACCTTGGGGTCCATACTTATGTCTCAATATAGGTATCAATTTATGAACATGTCTTTGGCTACGACTACTCCCTCTCCTCTCTCACTTGCACATCCACTGCTCGATATTATCAGGCAGCCAGAATACTTGAACATTTTGTGACTAGTTTGATTTTTCTCACCTTTTCTAACGAGATTATACTTTAGGGTATGATGATTTCTTAGACATGGCCAAGCATTCCGTTTTATTTTTTCTTTTATTCAAAAACTTGTGACATACTCATTCTTTCACTCTCTAAATCTACAGGGTTTCCAAGTTTTTGAAGTTTGCTAGATTCTGTCAGTAAACTATCATTGCATACCTGCGATTATTAAGAATCTTCTCTATGTAATTTTAAGCTAGAAATATCTAAGAGATTCCTTAAGATTTTTCCACGACTAGGTGAAAAATATCAGAGGACATAGTACATCCTTGCCTCATACCTTCTTTGACGGATTTGAGATCATTGTGTTCTCCTTAAATTACTACTGATGAATTTTTAATCCTACTGTAATTTTCTAATTCCTCTTTTAACTCAAAATCTTATCCTCTAGCATGTGAGATAGCTCTGCATGTTTTACTTTGTCAAAGGCTTTAGAATAATCAATGAAGCAGATGTGTCTTTTTGTATTTTTGTATACCGTTCCATAAGCATGGTCAGGGTGAATATTGCGTTTCTGGTCCATTTATCAGGCACAAAGCCAAACTGTTTTGCTGATATTTCTGGTCTTAGATTCTTGTGCACTCGATGCATCAAAACACGCAATAGGATTTTTTGTAAAATAGTTCATTAAGCTGATTGTGCTTTGAAGTTCACAACTCATTGCCCTTTTTGTTTAGGCGAAAGCCTATGATAAACCAGATTCACAAAGTCTTACAGGAAAACAAAATGTGGAAATCATGATAAAAGAATGGAATGAAAGAACAAAAGGCATCCAATTTACTTTACTTGCTGTGTTAAAGTTAGAGTGTGAAAACCTGAATATTGATATGATATTGGTATATATATATATATATTGGAATAATAATTAAAATTTAAGGTATTTTCTCCACACCCACACACACACACACTCACACACATAGACACTAACACAGAAACATACATGCTTTGCTTGTGAATTTCAGGGTTTTTTTCTAACCATATTTACTTGCATTAAAATTCCTCTATTATTTAATAAATACCTGGTGTTTTTTTTCTTTCGACTTTTGGATTTCTGAAACAGTAACGCATCTTTTTCATTCTCTGATGATAGAACAACGCTCCTTGTACCCACTACCATTGATATCTGTGAGCTGAGCGTGAGCCTATTAAATGCTGCATGACATTTAGCACCGACTCGGTTTAGTGCCTATGACTACTTGAGCAGAAGTTATCATAAAAATACTTGAAAGCCTGTGGTCATATTGCGTTTTTCTTTTTTCTGACGATACATTCAGATCGAGTTACAACCTCATCATTACAGTTGGTGTCAGTTGTAGAATTGAAGCTTATTCAAAATGCCTAAAATTTTAACAAAACGTTGACGTTCACACATAGAGATCTATCTGGTTTACTGCACTGTCAATATGAATCTAGATGTAAAATATTGAGTTGTTGAAGACATACATAAAACGCTGTCAATGTCTATATTATTTTTTTTTGCACGAATGAATGTTTAATAATGCGCATGACACGTTTCACTTACTGGGTGAAAGGAAAAGCAAGGAATTGGTTTTGCCACAGATCACTTTATTGAGATTTAAAGGTATTTTTTTTTCTTCTTTTTCCTCTCTTTGGTACCACTTTATACCTGTTTCTTGACTTACTGTATTTTCTATCTTAAGGAAAGCATCAAAGTTTCTTAAGATTCTATTTTTGACAAAGAAAATTAAGGAGAAACCTCAAAATATAATTATTATTTACTGCATAGTATTAGCATTAAAAACAATATTATTACTTACTGCATAGTATTAGCATTAAAAACAGTGTTATTATCTACTGCATAGTACTAGCATTAAAAACAATATTATTATTTACTGCATAGTATTAGCATTATAAACAATATTATTATTTACTGCATAGTATTAGCATTACAAACAATATTATTATTTACTGCATAGTATTAGCATTAAAAACAGTATTATTATTTACTGCATAGTATTAGCATTACAAACAATGATGCAACAAAACCAGTATCAGAGGAGAGACAAAAATCATAGCAGCGATATTGCTGAAAAAAATACATTGGCAACAAAATTATGAAGATATTGGCAACCTTTTTTTTTTTCCAAAAGTTCAAGCATTTGGCAGAGTTTAACTCTGCAATCATCTACTAATATTGATAAACCAACGCCAGCAATAAGTAAGATTAAGTTTTTTTGTTTGGTAATTACAGTCATATACTATTTGGGTAGATTTCTATTCTCGTCCATATAGTCCGCCCACAAAATAGAGGGCTCAAACTCTCAGTCTGCCAACGTGCCAAGGCGTCGAATCTAAACGATAGAGAGATTCTCCAAATATAAGGGTGAGCTCACTAACCTAACTGCCGCCAACGCCCTGAATTTGTTTAAGAAGAACATAATAACGAGTCTGAGTAAAATGATGTATAAGGAATCTTACCTGCTATTGTAGCAGCAGAGAACGTGTCCCACATAATGCATAATGCATGCAATCCGTTTTTCTTTTAGTGATTATTTATGTTTCTTAGGACATTCAAATGTTTTCATATTGAAAATTTTATTGAAAAGCAACATCACCACCGAGGAAACACTACCAATAGTGTAGAATCTTAGATGCAAGGGCAACTGTATTATACTATATTTTAAAAAAGAGGAAAGAAGTGGCAAAAACAATGTAGAAAACACAATATGTATGTAATTTATTGTGTGCAACAGTTTTCTTCCTCGTGTTTTCCACAAAGCTGTCTGGCTACAGTCTTGTATCAAATGTGCACGAAGAGGCAGAGAAGCAAATTCGATAGTGGAAACTTTTTACGTTCATCTAAACAAGGCAAATGTGAACGCAAGTCTTCAGATCAGACACAAACCGTTCTATTCATTTCTATATGAAACACAGTTGAAGTAGAAATAATGATATAATTAATTTTAGACTGCCCGTCATACAAAGCAAATTTTGAACAATGGACTTAGATCACCCCATGGTTGTCCGTTATGGTATCTTCTTTGCTCAACACAAACAAAAAATGCAACTAACCGAGCCATATACACCTATATAGGATCTCTATACGTTAGAAGTGAAGTGCTAATCGTGCAAGCGTTCATCAAATAACTCTGATTGTTCCTTACTACAACGATGGAACCTTTAGACATTTTTAGAAGATTTTCACACAAGTCTCACTGAAGAAACTCTCGTCTATGAAAGTAGTGTTTTTTTTTTTTTTACTTTTTTGCGTTATTTATAGTTTCACATTCACGTTCAAAGATCAATGTCACAAAAGCGTAAACTAGGCCTCCTTCTTCTCCTCTCTTACTACTACCACTGTCACTTCTACTACTACTACTACTACTACTACTACTACTACTACTACTACTACTACTACTACTACTACTACTACTACTACTACTACTGACACATCAACTACCACAACTATCGCTTCAAGTACAGTAACTACTATTTCATTGTGCTGAGAGCAAGTATTATAACAACTACCTTATCGTGCTGAGAGCCAACTCTATGAAGTTGAGAGCAATAAAAATGCCATATCCTATTATTATTCCTCCTGTCAGTGCTAACGTTACTGCTATTAAAGCTACTATTACTTCAATATTGAATGAACATTCGGACATGACCAGACTGGCCCGAGGTCATCACGGGACATAAGAGCCTTACAGACTGGACACGCCAGACCATTTGTCTTTGTCTTATTCACCTTTTTACTTTCACATTCAGGGGAATCTGAGGTAAAGGATGAATGAAGCTTGGTAGGTGGGCCTTGCCAAGCGCAGAGGAGACACAGGAGGCAACTAAACCGAACAAGTTTTACCTTAACGTAAAGAAAAGTAGAAGCTTTCAGTAAATAACCGAAATACTTGTTAATTTTTTATAATTAAATTGTCTTACAAATCAGTATGAGTAATCGCTTGAATTAGTTTTCTTGAAATGGATATTTCATGTACTTTACTGGGCTATTGAAGCCATGTTGGAATGTAGAAGCAAGCAGATTCAAGCTGCAACTAATGTTTATTAGGGTGTAAAAAATCCAATGTAGGAGCTGCAACCTTAAATTTAAGTGAAGGAATAGAAATTTAAATAGAAACTCTGCTTGGTGCAAAACTTTCAAAAGCTCAAGATTCAAAGATATGCAATAAGTTTACGTAAAATAGTTTTTGCCTCCAAACATCAGATAAGATAAGAACGCACAGACAATATCGCTCGATCACATACCCACGATAAGTACATGTGAAACTAAGAAATAATTCTTTACAAGTTTGAGGCACTAAGAATTAAACTGGTCATGTATCTCCTTTACAACTGAGGGCGGCGGTGGTGGTGCAGATGTTAGCCAACTTTATAATGACTCTCGACCCTGGTTCAAGCACACCACCGGAGCACGCCCCGTTAACAAAGGTCAGAAAAGGAGCGTCTCTGCTGCTTTAGATCGAGACTAGAAATAAATGTAATTCAGGCGGTGATTGAGCAATTTTACACGGACGAGAAGACTTGAATATCTTCAGATCCAGAATTTTTTTAAAAATTGTATTAACTTGAAAAAAACACAAATAAGTTATATTGATACCCTCTTTAACTGAGAATTTTCGAGATATTTGTGAAAACGCTAAATCGATTGATATAAATGTTTCTACCTTAAATAACTCGCAAATTAGTTTAGTATAAATGATCTTCGGGCGAACGTTTAGCATGCACGCACATTTTGAAGAGGCGCGAAAAAGCTTCGCAAGGATGAAGAAATTTTTGAGTAGCCCACAAATGTGTACATGGAAATATTTAAAGTTTAGAAACTTGTCGACACTTATATTAATCTAAAAAAATGTTTGGATTTAGATCCGCTGTCACATGCAACAAGAATTCACCTACCACAGAAGCTTACAGAGCACAGGCCTAAGTTACACTGTTATTGTGAACAGCATTTGTACCCCGTCCGTACCAGTGTTTTTACTATCATGCATTTAGAACGCCACACACTCAAAAGACAATAACCAACAGCATTTCAATATCCAGAAAAGCAAAAATGCGTTGCACTATTCCACTGAACTGAGTATAGAATACCCTTCACGAAGTAGCAATCACAGAAAAAAAAAGATACAAATAAAATGGTTTTGTAAATTTTGAAGACTTATTTTTTTGTTATAATTATGTTATTTATTTTTATGTGATGGAAAGCTCGCTTGTATATTTATATTGCGGGTGGAAAAATTTAGCATGAACAATGCCACCTATTGCCAATATGAAAAAGCAAAACAGAAAAGGAAAAATATAATATGAGATAGATAGAAAGATGAATATCAGAACAAAATACTCTGTCCTTAATTGTAATAAGTGGCAATTATGTCAATACTTTTATTGTACATATTCTTTCTTTCAAAGATAGATAGATAGATAGATAGATAGATAGATGGATAGATAGATAGATAGATAGATAGATATTTAGATAGATAGATGGATTGATAGATAGATAGATAGATAGATAGATAGATAGATAGATAGATAGATAGATAGATAGATAGATAGATAGATAGATAAAAATGATACAAGAGAGAAAGATCGAGCGAGAAAGAGAGATGTGGGAGAGAGCGATAGGAGGGAAAGGACAAAAGTGTAAGAGGGTGAATGGAAGGAACAAGAGAGACATTGGGAGGAAAATTTCAAGAGCGGGGGAAAAATGAGCAGGCGACAGAGACATTGAAACGTCAAAAGATGAGACTCTAATATTACAGGCTAAGAGAAATCGTGTATGTGTGTGTGTGTGAGTGTGCACAGAGGAATCTTAAGCAACTACCTGCCTAGAAAAATCAATAAATAGCACTTAATTATACAAATTATACGGCCTTTCAAAAAGGAATAAATTTTCGAGAAATCTTTAATCATCTTGCTAATCGGTCTTTGCTGAAACTCTTAACTTGGTTCGAAATAACTTGAGAAATCGAAAAACGTTTTTTTCCTGGACTTATGTTTATAAGCGTTATAGATTTCTCATCAAATAACTCATAAATGTCATCAATTTGTTGAAAACCTTCTGATCGACTCCTAAAATCGTTCGAAAAAAACAGTAAATGTCGCTGAGTATTACAAATCTTTTTTTTTTTGTGTGTGTGTGTGTGAGAATATTAAAATAAAGTGTCCATAAAAGTTTTTTTTTATAACTGTGTGCATCCGCGATATTATATTTGTTTTGTTACTAAAGTAATCGCTGTTGCTTTCTGTTTTCTGTGAAATGAAGGATCGTTCGAGATTTTATGAGATTTAAGCCCTGAAAAATCCCGAGCCACGATAAAATATTATACTTCTAATAATTACATAATGAAATAAACCTTCCTCTCTGGAATAGACATCGGCTATCCTGTTCTGCCACTAAAACCTACTCTAAGGTAACGCTATAAAGTTGCTGTCGCTACCGTCTCTCAATTCTTATATAAATTTCTAATTACTGTCAGATCTTTCCCATCAATATCTAATTTTTCAAGCATGTGAAACAGTTCTTTATATTTTACTTTATCAAAGGCATTTGAATAGATAATAAAGCAGAGATGGAGGTCTTTTTGCATTTCTATACACTTTTCCTGAGCATTTTTAATTAATTGTGGTGCGCTTACTTCTGGTCTAAGACTCCTGAAAATTCTATGCATCAAAATATGCAACTAAAGGTTTGTAAAATGGCTAATTAAACTGATTGTTCTATGACATTCATATTCTTTTACTCCTAGTGTTTGAGGCAGAATTATAAAAACAGATTTACAACGAAGAAAGTAAATAGGATTTTTTACGGTGTAGAAAACAAACTTAATTTGACTCGATACTAATACCGAGTCCAAAAGTTCGAATACTAATCTATCCCTCTACGTTCTGACTGCAGAAGCCAACAATGTCAAATTAAATTGTGCCAAATCCTTATTCTATAATGAGATCCGATAGGCCAAACATCACAGTGTTTGGTGCTGCAGAAAATCTTGTCTAATCCAATAACGCTAATCACTATTCTTATTTGGCATGAAGGAGACCAAAATTGCCTTACATTGCCAGGGAAAAACCGACCAAATCCAAGCTTACAAAAGAAGCCAGTATGAAAAGAAGCTAATTTCGATTACCTTTCTACGTAAATGGCAGTATTTTTCCTCCATAAGGAATATCTATGCAAGTTAATATCTGTAAATCACATAAAATGTTATCTCGGAAAGTAAAAAAATCTCGTTATTTTTTTTATTATTTTGAAGCAAGGATAATTATATCATTTATATAATCCTCCATTTATTTTCCTCTCTTTTAATGCGCCTAAATATTCTTTGTTTCTTTCATGTCCTCGCTTTTATTCTTAATGCTATTTTCGTTAATGTTGTTGGTTTTATTTGTGATGCTGATGTTTTCATGCTGTTTTTCATGTTGATGTCCATGTTGATTAGCATGAAAGAGAGTTTGTCATTAATTAGGCTACAGATTTTTCTCACATCTAGAACCGATGAAGCAGGTTCTATAGAAATATGATATCTAATCCATTCATACAGAAATACAGTAAGCCTCAGGGCCGGAAAGGAAGGGGAAGGGGGGAGGGTACAGAGGCTCCAAAACCTATTTCCCTCATTAGGTACGTACCTATAGATGTTGATTATAAACTATTTTAGTGCCAGGAGAGGCCACATTTTCACTCTCAAATTGCAAAAATTCGTCAGCTTCAGGGGGCCTTTGCCTTTTTTTTTTATCTCAAGGCTAGCAAATCAATACCGGGGAAAAGGCTGGGTGCTTCTAGTTATTTCTAGATCTTTCTCGACTCTTCAATTGGTCAATCATTAATTGCTCTGGTCACACAAAGCATTGCCTATCCACCCCTAGGTTATACCAGGTTTTTTTTTTTCTGACCGACACTTAGGACGTGCTCAAATCCACGTCCTAACCACTGCGCCACCAACATCCCCTTTGGGATAGAAATGAGAAATCTAGTTAATCATATCTTACAGATAGCCATCGTTAGTTTGTATGCATTGTGTTAAAGCTTATTCAATTCTAAGTGAACTCAGTTTTTTTGGTCGCATAGGATTAATTTATTGTAGGTAACTCAGCAAAAAATGTAAAATGCATCAAATTCCGAGGGATCTTCTATCTTCCTCTTCTTTAGGTGCCCTGGCTAAAACAGACAATGGCGATCATATTGCTATACTGAAACCTCCTCTTAGTTAATCTTATAAAGTTGTTTTTGCTATCTCTCATGAGTTTAGATTTTCAATAAAAGTTATTCTCTGTCTACCTGTTCTGCGTCTGCCTTGATCTTTCCTGTGATAACAAAGCTAAGTGTTCTAAGCCCTTGTTTAGAAAGAATTACGGTTTGCAGATGGAGGCCAAAGACATAAAACCCTACACAAGCCTATAATTATATCTACATTTATATGGGGTAATAGAAGAATTACCTCTGGGTCTAACCAGAACACTAGCTCAACGTCTATTATTTCATTTTATTGATATTTTTTGCAACTTCAAAAGAAAGTCTAGGTAGACTATTGTAAGCGCAAGAGAAACTATAAGCATTAAAATGCCAAAAAAAAAAAAAAACGAAAATATGGATAGTCACGTTAAAGTCCCAATCTTTCTAGTTACCAGCGTAATGATGGCAGAGAGGCATCACCTACAGCAACCTGGAGACAACAGGTTTAGAGTAGTAGTCAAGTGACTGCCATGTTTTGATCCGCCAGAAACAATTCACAAAGAAATATATAATTCGCTAAGGTTAAAGGTGATTACGTTCGTCACACACGAGATGACTGTGAAAACAATAGGAGCGAGATGCCGAGATTATAAATAAAGGGTTAACCGAGCGGACGTAAAGAAATCGAGAGGTCCCATTACCCAAGATGACCCCAAATGACCTCTCCTTCATATGGCTTCCCCATGCCATGCCGCCATTAATCATGACCACAAATACCAGCAGGTAGGTTGACCACAACAGACGTAGCCAGTGACAATGATTTTCCTATTGACCCTGGAAGGGCAGTAACTCATTGTGTTTGTCCGGCCTCTGTTTGCGCTGTGTTCCGGTTCTGGTCCTTGTTGTTCACACAACCTCCCTTTTGATACGAGGACATGTCATTGGCTCCCTTATCGATATATTATATCGGGCCACATGCGTTAATGAAAGTTTCCTTAATTGGAAAAGGCATGGGTTTCGTTCCATAGAACTAAGGCAGGTAAAGGGTATTTTTTCTACACTTATGTAAGACGGCCAATAATGTAAGACTTTCTATATCCACAAAAATTTGATAATAAACCACCTATATAGCTCAGTTTAAGAAGAATTGAGGAAAAAGTCTGCAGGTCTTATCCAGAGTGAAAAGTCATACTGAATTCTCAGTTTTATAGCGTTTAGGTCTACACAGAAGAATAGCGAGGTATTCAACAAGGTGGGGGTAAAAAAGGTATGAGATTGTATTAGTATTAAAAAGGATACAGAACAAAAAAAATCTTTGCAGCATTTAGCGTTTGAGATCCTAAAAGTATTAAAAGTTCTATAGAATAAGAATTTTTTAAAAAATCATAGACTGATTTGGCTTTTGGTTTCACAAGTTCAGTTATCTGAGCTTGAATGTCTACTTATATCGACAAAATTATTTCTCGGTGCCAGAAGTTCAAGTCGCTACGAAATGCAAATATACCAATCAAATGACCGTCAAGATTCAAAGCGTCAAATCCCCAAAGTGTACGGCCCTAATTTGTTTTTAGTCTCATTAGATTTACGCTGGACAGTTCTATGGTCATTCCCAAATCTTGTTGGTGGGCCATCCGCCCATGTTGACTTGTATTATGATCAAACTTGATCATAATATTGTATTAGTTATACTTTTTGGGAGAAAAAAAAGATAGATAAGAGAATGGGACATAAAGAGAGAGAGAGAGAGAGAGAGAGAGAGAG
>BLXT01001484.1:179277-190882 GCA_019648995.1 Plakobranchus ocellatus
ACCCCCATCGGCAACTACCCAGACTATAAATAATTCACTTTATTGGTTTTTATGTGTCTCCCAAACCAGACCTTCAACAACTTTGCCCAGGAAAGTATTCAGGCTGGCTGTCGTGACCTGATCTTCTTCTGCTCCTATGTCTTCCACGCCTGCTCCTACGATCCCGATGGCCAGCTCATGCCAGTTCCCATCAGGCCCTGCAAGGAAACCTGCAGTGAGGCAGTAGAGAACTGCGATACCTTTATGTCTGTAAAGCCAGATTGCTCAGATCTGGTTTCTATACAGGAGGAGAACGCAAAATGTGTGCAAGAAGAGAAAGGTGTGATTACAATTCCCACTATTTTTTTTTTGGACGGTAGACAAATTAAATCCTTTTATTAATCCTACTTTTAGTATTTTTCTCTCCACAAATTTCGATCTAGACCTTTTTTTGCATTGAATCATTGAAAAAAAAATTCGTTTTCACTTCTAAACGTCTGAGATAAAAGCTGAGCTCCAATTCCTTTCAGCCTGCGGGAAAAGGGGAGGGGGGGGGGTCAAATTTCAAAAATTAGATTTGATAGCGATAGTGCTGTTATTATATTTGGCAACAAGAACTATTACAGCATAGCTATAAAAGGATTAAAACTTGAGTTTTATCACAGTGCTTGCCTTTGTAGTGAATGAGCTGTAGATCCTCCCTAGGTAAACAAATAAATTAGGTTGTTGCTCAAAAAATGTATAACTGCATCATCATTCAAGGTTTGTAAGAAAATATCTTTTTACAAAACTTGTAGACATGTTCGGTCTTGTACTAAATAGAGGCGAAGGGTACAGTCTGCAAGAAGGCAGTTAGGTTGGTGTCAAACAGAGGAAGTCACCTCTTATTTTATCATTTTCCACTTGCCATATTCTGTATTTTCTTTACCCTGCTTGAAAGCAAACCAAAGTCATTTATCACATTCCTCATGTTCTGCCAGAAAAATCATAGTGCCCTGTGACTTTTGATATGTGTCATACAGCAAAGTTACCTAGTATCTCAAAGCAAATCAGAATAAGTGCATGCATTATCGTAGGAGCAACTTGCACAGACAGTCCAACTACATATTGGCGACCTGACATGGCCTCCTCTGTGATATCAGCAGCTATTGGCAGGCAACAAGAAACTTTTTTTGTATAGATTGAATTTTCCGCTGCTTGTTTGAATCAAACGCCTGACTAGCAGTGGAATACAGACTATCTGTGTGACACCTCTCACCTCTCATATCCCGTAATGTATTCACTAGCTGCTAGTGACAAGCGGCTTATGACTTATGGCTATTGACTTTCTCTGCACGATGCCAGGTTTATTCATCTCTTTTGAGCATATGCTTAGTTGCCACTCCCCCTCTCCCATGCCTCTGACTTCCGTGCCCATAACTTTTCTTTATTTTCTCTTAAAAACTTAAGCACAACCAGAGGTGAAGTGCTTTGACCAGGTCTATCCGCTGTGCAAAGAGATTGGCTTCACGTCAGCCAGTCATAATGTTTGGTTCATTGGTAACTTCACTGAATTTGTGGAACAGTTTGAAACTTTTGCGTTACCGTCCATCCTGAGTGGGTGCTGGGAGTTCGTCACCTTCTATCTCTGTGGACTTTTTTTCCCACCCTGCCCGAAGCCTGGCGAGCCCCAGAAATTGCCGTGTAAAATTTTCTGTGAAGGTAAAGCTGCTCAAATAAGATTGTTTGTCCACACTGGTTTATGGTAAATGGTGTATACAAAGCACAAACTTAAAACTTACTTAAGGTCAAACAACACAGAGTATAGGAAAAAACTTTTCACACTTAATGGTCTGTTATCTCGATGATAATGACCATGATGATGATGATAATAGTAGATGGTAAGTATGAAAGGGCAAGGTCATCATTCATGAAACCCTACAAACCATATAAGATGTGGGCCAACAAAAGAATTCAAGGGTAATTGAAGAATATTGTATTATTTTAATTCATACTTATAAAAAAAAAAAGTCTTTGGAATTCACAATATAAATATTCAAAGGTTTTGCTCCATTGTGGCTAACTCATTCACCCCTTGACTCTCCATTTTTCCAGGGTATGAGGCCAATTGTGCAGGTTATCTTTTGCTAGAGTGCGAGAAACTGTTCTCAGACGACCAATGCCTTCATCCCTCAGACTTGCAGGATGAGAGTGAGGGTTCGACTGCCACAACCACACCAGAACCCACCACCACAACTACCTCAACAACTACCCCTGAACGTGAGCAGATTGTAATATACAGTGATTAACCCACAATGATTTTTGGAGTTAAAATGAAATCAGGATCAGGAGAATACGATTTTTAAAGGGCAGGAGTTCCGAATATGGACACACACAGAGAAAAAAATGCATATGAACGCCATACTACTTATCAGCTTGTCAATACCCATTGAATCATGTGAACATATTTTCTTCGTATCATTTTCTTACGTTTTCCAAAGCCATGGCTGAACCAGAGTTGATCAACTAGGGAGATGTGAGGTGGATATTTTGTAAGAAAAAATGAAGAAATACAAAAATGATTATGTTAGGTTTGATTGCAAGTGTGGGCAGACTGTAAGCATGTTAGATCTTGTTGGGGGTTATGACTGTCTCCATGGTTAGTGAGGTGATATTTATTTTGCACACACTCGGCCTTCACTTTTTTACATAAGAAAATTCATCTACTCTCACTGGCTATTGAAGTGATAGCTTAATGATTGTGGATGAAGCAGAAAAAGGGAGTAACAACATTTTCAAGATCATATAAGAAAATTTAAAGAATCCATGTACAGTGAATATGATTGGAAAGAGTAAAAACAACAAAAAAATAGACTCCATTGACACTTTTAAATTCCTTAAGCTAAAATATATAAGATGTTTTAGCTCTAAAATGAATTCTTTAGACAATATGAGACTGTTGAATGTAAGCTAAATCTGAGGCTATAATGTTAGCAATATGATAAAATATCTCTGAGGCTGATTGATTCTAATTTAATTTTTTACACATTTTAAATCAACTTTAAGTTTTGCAATGGGAAAAACTGTGTGATACAATTAATGATTCTGTACTGCGATGTTCAGACAGTCACACTTTTAGAGAAGACAGTTTAGAGAAGGAATAATATACTCACTTCAAGGATTAGAGATTTACATTATTATTTCCAAGTCCAACTCAAATGCATAGGATTGGAGACTTACATTCACAAAGAGGATAGATTAGGTGTGGCAAATCTAATCTTTGGGATAGTGCAGGGAATCATAATCACAGTCGTTTTTTTTTTTATTATGGCTCTCAAATCTGTTACTTAGAACAATAGATTATCAAGGAATATTCTCAAGCCATCAACACCTCAATACCGCTGAAAAATATTTTTTTTTCACCCTCAGCACGGTGTGAAAAAGTCAACTTTCCCATGTGTGAATCACTTGGGTTCACAAACGTAAGCTTTCCCAATGTTTTTGGAGATGATACCCTAGAGGAAGCCAACTTCTCTTACATCACGTATGCAGAGCATGCAATCTCTACGGGCTGTGCAAAGGACATTGCCTTCTATATGTGTGCTCTCCTGTTTCCTCCATGCAAGCAGGCTGGGCACACACAGAGACCACTCCCTTGTAGATCTGTTTGTGATGGTAAGGCAGGCATGGGTAGATCTGTTTGTGAGGTAAGGAGGGCATGGGTAAATCTGTTTGGGATGGTAAGGAGGACACAGGTAGATCTGTTTGTGATGGTAAGGCGGGCATGGGTAGATCTGTTTGTGATGGTAAGGAGGGCATGGGTAGATCTGTTTGTGATGGTAAGGTGGGCATGGGTAGATCTGTTTGTGATGGTAAGGAGGGCAGGGTTAAATCTGTTTGTGATGGTAAGGAAGGCATGGGTAAATCTGTTTGTGATGGTAAGTAAAGGAGGGCAGGGGTAAATCTGTTTGTGATGGTAAGGAGGGCAGGGGTAGATCTGTTTGTGAAGGTAAGGAAAGCACACGTGGTGTTGAAGATTTAATCCACAAGTTTTGTTAGCACAGTATCCTAAGTCCTTTTCATAGCTTTGTTGAACTCATTGACTGAAAAGACTGTTATCTTAATGAGAATAAAAATTATTCATTATTACATGAAAGAAGTTTTGAAAGTCTTAAAAATATTGCTGGAAATGTGTGTAAAACATTTTGTGCATACAGTAATCTAACAAAGTTGAAAGAGCAGAAAATATCAAAATTGAATGTGCAATCTTTGAAAGATCAATCTATTCTATTTAAATTATACTTCACATTTTCAAAATAGGTTGTATTTTTTATTTTTCATTTCAGCAGGAAAGAGTGGTTTGGCAATTCGAGAATTACAAGTTTGCTTTTAAGAGTGGCATAAAAATACATGTCAATCTTGTTGTAGATTTCGTGTTTTCACCTATATGAAAATCCTATCTTTTTTTTTTTTACTCTACCACAGAGGTGAATCTCAACTGCCCTACCCAGTTGTATACACAAAACTGTAATACGTTCTCAAGTTCAGATGAAAACTCTTGTCTAAAGCCACCTCAAAAAAAAGGTATACAAACTTCACTCAGTATTCTTAATGCTTAGTCAGGCACTATTTTGCATCAATAAAAAGGCTGCAATAAATTATGTCTCGAGAATGATATAAGTCGGAAGTATAATCTTGACAGTTTTAACACAAAAACAACGTGTAACTTTTTTTTTTTTTTTTTAACTTTGATATCAGGAAAATTGGTTACCTGAGCGAAGGTATTTTTTTTTAAAAGGGAAAAGATGGAAAAAAAACTTTATATTTGTTTTTCTTAATTTTTTTGTCCCATGTGACATCCAAAAGGGTCGAGATCGGTTCAGATATTCTGTGGGTTTTCAGTGATGGTTCAGGTTCAGACCTTTGTTAATCATGTGTTCTCATTGGCACTCTTCTTAATTTGTACTCCAAGGTGGTAAAATGATAGCGCAAGGGCTATGTAAGCAAATATGTTTTTGTTACTCGTCAGATTGTGTTCAACAAAGGCACCAAGAAGTTACCAAGATCATTTTCATATTCAGGCTGAAAACATAATTTCTTTTTGTGTCTTTTTAATTGGCAATGGGTTACTAAGACCATTATTTAAGAAAAAAAAAACTGGCCATAGAGTGCCATTCTCAATATTAAAATTGAAAAAAAAAAACCATTATCAGTACCAATAATTTTGGTAAATCTTTAAATAGAGTATATGACCATTCACATTGAATTTGCAAGATAGCTTTATTTAAAAAAAAAAGCGTACATTATGTGGTTATATTTAAGCAGATGAAAGAGCATAAGACATATTATTTCATATTGAAACTGGCAATACAGTTTTACATAACAACTGACAATAGAATACAAAGAGAAATTTTAGATTAATTTGAAAATAGATTTTCATAAGACCTCTCTTCTCCTCGTCCACCCCTCTAGATGATTTCTAAAGTGACTGACAATAGAATACCAAAACCATTTATGTATTTATTAAAAGGACAGTAGATTACCAAAACCATGTAATTAAAACTGACTCTAGAAATTTATATTTAAACAGACAATAGAATTAAGATTATTTTGTTTTTCAATGTCTTGAAACAGCATGTGGTGCCAACGAATTTTCTTGTGTAAATACAAACGAGTGTGTTCCTAAAGATACTGTCTGTGACCGGCACAAAAACTGCGCAGACTGGTCTGATGAGAGAAACTGTTGTAAGTTTTCTTTTTAGAGGAATTTTATCTTTTATCATCATCATCATCATCATCATCATCATCACATATATCATGAACAATATTATGATCATTATCATTGTGAAGATTTTAGCCATTTTCATCGATTTTGCTACTGTTATTTTTAAAATTACCTCTCATCTGATATCACCATCCTCTAGCAACAGCTGTAAGATTATCATAGTCTGCATGCTTGTTATTATCAACTTTATGATGGATTTCATCGTTATGTTCTTATCATCTGTTATCAATATTTTTCATCACATTCCTGCCATATTTGTGATCACCATCATTCATTGTTATTATTTGTGATCATTGAAATTATCTGTATCTTGGTCAATAATGAGGAAGTGGGTTTTTTGTGGGTTTATTTTTAATTACCAAATGCCTTTAAAAAACTAACTTTATCTTTTTTCTTACTGGTATCTGTTATATTTCATACATTTTTTTTCCTTGCCTTGGTTGCCTGTATTTGATAAAACAGTGTTTTTTTCATCAGTTTTAGTTGTTCATATTTTATAAAAAAAAAAAAAAAAAAAACTTTATTTTTTTCCTTTGCATTGGTTGCTTGGATTTGATCAAACCTTTATTTTTGTTCTATCTTTATCATTAGCTTGCCACAAAACTCTGGAGACAAAGTGTGCTATGGGTCTATGCATCCCCTCCTTTCGTAAATGTGATGGCAGTGTACAGTGTCCTGATGGTAGTGACGAGACCCAATGTGGTAAGTGCCAATATATAAGATTAATAACATAGACACATTTCTAACAGCATCTTTTGGGAGCTTTTCAACTTTGGTGTATGATAAAAAGGTCAGGAAAGGTAGCAAGAGGTTAAAACTAAGAACGGCTAGTATTTCTTTTTTTTTTTCTTGTCATGCATTGTATTACTGTTTTGCAGTAGCTTTTATTTTATTGGATAAAGGCATTGCGATAAAGAAGATGAAAAAGAGAAGGGTGAAAAGTAGAATAAGGAGGACGAGAACGAGAAAAAGTATTTTGAATGTAAAAAAAATAACAGGGCATTATTAGATTTAACACAATTTAACTCCCAAATGTTTGTATAGGACTAGCCAAAAAAATTTGAGGCAAAAAAGTAAAGCCAAAGCACTTGAAAGATAAAAAAATAAATTAATATTAAGATATATATAGAGATAATGATTTCTAAAGCTGCACAACTCCCAGCAGCATTTATGCAGATTTGTAAAAAGCTCATCTGTAAGGACTTTGTATAGAAAATTTCAGCCATCCATCTATCTAATGCTTCGAATATACATTTATTAATTATATACCCTCTAGTAAACATTTATTAGATGTACCCGTATTTCCTTTTCCTCTATGGCCACGTTTTAAATGCAAATGTCAATTGTCCTTCTATAGCTATGCTCCTATTGATATGCCTGTATTAGCTATGTTTTTTTGCGGTATTTTTTACCGTCAAAATTTAAATGTCCATCTATACCCCAAATTATATGCCCTTTATAAGCAGTACCTTTACTGACATTACTTTAAAATCAAATTCCAACCATCCAATTCTTATGTATGCTTTTAACTGCTTTGCTGTCATGGGCGATTAAAATTTAAAACGAATGTCAATTATCATCTTCGATGTGTGTTGCAGAGAACCAATGTAAGATGGGTCATTACAAATGCAGCGAAACTAACATCTGTATCCCTCCGGAGTGGCTGTGTGACAACCATGATGACTGTCTCAATAAAGATGATGAACATTTCTGTGGTATGCAAAGCATTGTCTTTCTAAGGTTCTCTCCTAACTGATTGTTTAATTCATTGTTTGGTTTGGTGTGGCTTTTGTATAAAGTCAGTTCAACGCAAAGTGATTTCACACTTCAGGCGATCTGTCAGGTTAGGGCTCGACAAAGCCACAACAAAAGAGTCTCTGCCGATCTCAGGACATGTTGGGCCCTGATCTCATTCTAGCCACGATGTGACACAGTTTGTTTTTCACTGTTACATTGTCACTGGCTTTACCTTGAGGCAAGTATTCAGATTCCTTGCTGCCCAACTGGGTTCCTGAGTAGAAACATGGAAGCAGATAAAAGAACTAGTAAAAGAATCATCATGTTTGATTCTCAACAATATTGGCTTCTTTGAAAACGTTTGACTCTCAACAGTAGTTGCTGTTGTTTAAATGTTGAGACTGTGAGTTTCAGATGTACGGTTTGCTGTGAATCTGCCTGACACTTCTGATTCCAAAGATTTGTCACTGAAATAAAGTCAATATTATTGGAGTATTAAAATGAAATGCAGCATACCGAAATCTTCCTGTAAAACAAACATTCTATTGATCTATGTCAAATTATTATCATTGCTTCTTAAATTATCGGTGCATGTTTCAAAAAGTTAATCTCTGAAATATTGTTTGAGCGCCCACTGTGAAGATTGAGTCACTGTTTGTGAGTTTTGCCTACATGGGCTAATAATATATTGATGAAAGACATCCAGGGAGTGTCACTGTGGTTTTGTGTTGTCACCATTGCTGTGTAAACTATTCAAAAATGAGAGCCTAAACCTACCAAAGATTTTCTTCTTTCAGCTGAAATTGGCAGAGCTGCTCAGTGAAAATTTTTTGGCTACATTTTTATGAAATATAAAAAAAAATAATAATAAATTAGAGAAACAGAAGATAATCAAGTTAAGTACAACCATACAAAGGATGAGTCAATCTTCATCATAAATAACTTATAGATTTGGTTTTTAACTCTTAAAGACCATAATAATATTTCAACTTTTGACTGTTTCTCTCTTGCTACACCATAATGCAACTCCATTGCACACCTCAAAACACACATATACATAATATGTATATACATATACTCCTATTCTCAATCTGAATCACATCTGCTCCCAGATAATTGTTCGCAGGGAGAGTTTGCCTGCACATCAGACAAGAGATGTATCAGCTCAGGCAAACAGTGTGATGGCACCCCTGATTGTAATGACAAATCAGATGAAGCTCGCTGTGGTAAGTTGGTTGCTTTTTTCTCTGATCTTTTTCTTACAACAAAACTAATTAATAAAGAAAAAATCGATGGTCATACAGACAGGTAGGTGGACAAAAAGAAAAGGATGGAAGTTTTACGGATATGCACAAGTCAAAAGCTAACAGTTGTCGGACTAACTCAAAGAGAAAGTGTTTTTTTCAGTATATTTTTAGAACGATGTATAACGATGTAAATTTGAATATCTCAGAATAGAATAGGCTGTTGCATTCTGTGCATTGTCTAGAAAACGTCTGCAAGTTTTGAAACGGTTGAAATCACTTTGACCTTATATAATTCAATCATAGTTCATCTTTCAAGCAATGTGACATATCGTTCAAACACTCAAGATTAGTTCAAATTAATAAGTCACGAGTTGCTTTATTAATCTTCTCAATCATTGGTACATGTCATAAGAAAGATGTTCAAAATAAGTTAGAGAAATCAAATCTATTTATAGCCCTCTATCAAAACACATAAGAAGAGCGGACAACCTAGAGATCTAGGGCCGTGCGGATAATTCTAGGCAGCATGGATTGCTTATCTTCAGGATCAGATTTAAAAATGCTTTAGGCATTCAAAGGCATTTCAAAAATCGGAATAGTTTATAGTAAGCTTATTTAAGTGGATTTGTTTGCTTTGAAAAGAAAAGTCAGTGCAATTGGGATTGGAATTAGGTTGGAATTTTTCTTTTAATCTTCCTAGTCTAACCATTAAATAAAAGTAGATGCGGGATATTTGCATGTATACACAAGTTTATCATTATCTGCATTTTACATTGATTTTATATGAGGTGAATGATCAAAAAAAAAAAACTGTAACCATATGAAAACATTGAAGTCCAGATCAAACAAGTTAGATGTTGCATATAACACAATTAAGCAAAAAGAACAGATTTTGCAATTGCATTCCCACATGTAAATGCTTTTGAAAGAACCAAATCTTGATGCAGAAACAACATAGAGAAAATGAACTGGACCAAATTATCACCATTTCAGCAATCCCAGAATGCAGTTTTCCCCTACAGTTTATGTTCAAAATCCCATTTGCGAGTTTAGAGACTTACATGCATTTGGACATGTCTCAAGGCAGTATTGACTATTCTAAAACGAAACTGATTTTTTTGTGTTACCTATCTAGAATCAGCATTTCTATTTATATATGTTTTTTTTTATAACTCCATATTGTGATTTTGGTGCATGTATTACTGCAACAAAAGAAAACTACCATTATTTAAGTGGACTCACCTAGAGGTTTTGAAGTAATTAAAAAAGATGCTGTTCTCAATTTGTAAAAATGAATAACCAATTTTGTCGTCAAAGGCTTCAATTTAATTGTATGTACATTTTTATGCAATTTTTAAAAATAGGTCCTCTAACTTTTGTAATTTCAGTGTATGCATTAGATGAAGTAAGCTCTGTCTATTTACACGTACCGGACCATAATTACCCCGTAGTTTGCTCCCATGGATTTACAGAAGCTCATGCACTCAACGCCTGCCTCAAAAGTGGTTATCCGTGAGTCTGGAATCTTTCATAGAGAATATTACGTTAATACTGATTTTTGCAAACAAAGGAGATTTATTTTGTGTAGGTGCCATCTGACATCATTGTATAAAGATTTTTATCTGCTTATTTGGAATGCTTGATGGTTCAGTTTTAAGTCCCGTAGAGCGATTAGCCGAGTTATCAGGCTTTAAGTTCAATCCTTGTGCTAGGCCTCTGGAGATAAAGGTGCCGTTTGTATTGCAGGCCACCCTATTTGCATTTTTTAATGATTCCACAAACTGACAGGAAATCATTTGTTATAAATGGAAACAATTCATGGTGGCACATCAGGCAAGATTTTCTCTCAGATGAGGGTAGAAAAATTAGGCTTTGCTCTGGTTCACCTCCCCATATGTGTAGATCTATAAAAGTCATACAAACTCTTAGATGTGAATTCCTCCTCTTGTGGTTTAAAGAGCATAAAATAAAGGAAAACAACTAAAATAAGAGTGTTTTATTTAGAACATATGTAAAACTGGTTGGATAGTTGTACTGGGTAGGCCCTGCTCTATTTCAAGATAATGTTAGATCTTAATCTTACTTTAATATCTATCACCAGAAGTTATTAAAGATTAGGTCTAATATTATCTTCAATATTATATAGATAGATAGATAGATAAAGATATATATATATATATATACACATACACATATATATACATACAGAGAGAGAGAGAGAGAGAGAGAGAGAGAGAGAGAGAGAGAGAAATCAACCAATTTTTTTTTTTGCTTGCATACTGATATTGAAACGTCATGTACTTTCATAATTTCTTGTTTTCTGTTTGACGTAGCCCAAGGCAATGCCTTAACTTTTTTTTTTTTTTTTTTTTTGGTTTTTTTTTTTTAATAATAATAAATTAGAAGAAAGCCTAACTTTTTTTACTGTCATCAGAGAGGAAATTTTGCCTGTACTTGCATATGCTTTTTAAACTTTTTCTCATGATATCGAAAGTCAAGTATTCATGCACATTTTCGAGATCAATGTTTTGATTTGGACTTTTCTCCTTTCCATCTTTCATCCTCTCTGCCCTTCCCATTCCTCCTCATCTTTTGTCGTCCTCCTCTTCCTCTTACTCCTCCTCCTTTTCCTCTTTTTTTTTTCTCTGGTCATCATTTTATCATTATCATTTTAAATCAAATCGTCAATCATCCTTGACTGCCAGGCGATAGATGGAACCTATAGTTTGAGACTACAACCAAATAATTTACACCATTTAATAAAAGCGTGCATGATAGAATTAATTCTTTGATTTCCACTATCAAAATACTTAACCTGATCCAACTTTTAATCTCTTCTACCACCTTAACCCAACTTTTCTCTCTCTCCCCCCCCCCC
>BLXT01001484.1:365802-377384 GCA_019648995.1 Plakobranchus ocellatus
CTCTCTCTCTCGCTCCCTCGCTCGCTCGTTCTCTCCTGCTGCGCCTTGGGCCAGATGAGGGCCTGTATTGCTTAAACTATAATACTTGTCATTATCTTTCCGCTCTTGAAACCTGCACTGATCTTCCAGTGGTGAGCTCCAGTCCAAAGCCAACGCTACCAAAACCCGATCCAGACGAGGATCTTGTACCATTATTCAGACATACACACACACACGCACACACATATATATAATACATGCATACAAACAATCAAAACATCACCCAGGTGACCAGTCTAGTCACATGAGGTGAAATCTATGTCTGACATCTTTTTGTTTTATCTTTTTGCCCCTAAAATCTATTCCAAGCAAAATTTAGCTAAGCGTGTAATTGTAAACAGCGCCAGGCCGAGGAAGGAGAAAAACATGCAAGATAAAATACACACAGCTTTTAAAATGCGCTTCCCGGCATGATTGAACATGAGATTTGTGTGAAACCCTGGCGTAAGGAGGGCCTGAAAGCTTGAGATCACCTGAGCTTGCATACGCACTTTATGCGTAAAATAAAACCAAACCTTGAAATCATGCAATGGGTTCGTTTTTATTGCGTCGTTTACTTTTAGCAACACGATCGGAGATGTCCGCAAAGCTCGAAGAGTTAAAATCATTAGCAACAAAGAGTGAACACAACATATTAAATTTAGCACACACACATTTTATATATACATATATATTTATATATACATATATATATATATATATATATATATATATATATATATATTTATACATATATCTTTATTTAATTCATTAACATGGTGTAAGTGTTATAACGACAATGGATCATTACTGTAATGACAGTCTAAAAGCAAAGTTTGTGGCACGATTTTCCTGAATCTTGGGAATGATTTGCAGGAAAAATCTGTCTTTTCTTTACCGAACCCGCGTTTCCTTTTGCATAAATGCAATTTCACTTTACTTTGAGCGTTTTAAATTTCTAATAGGGTTCCATCAAATAAAGATATTTTATTGTTTTTTTTCAAAAATTCTTTGTGGTTGTGATAGTGCAGTTCCCACTGAAGTCAGCCTGAAATCTAATGGGCGAGTTTGTCGTTGGTTCTAGCTCGATATCGTCTTCATCCTTATTGAGGGCTCAAGCGTTTGAAATCACATAGGAGTAGATGGGCCGTACACCAAAGTCACGCCTATAGGGTTTGGGTTTTTCCTCGCAATAATAGTATCTGCAATGTAAGACTGATCACGGGAAAGGGGAGATGGCTAGTGGAGAGTGAGACGGATTAGATTGCTGCGGTTGAGGTTAAAATACACAAGAGGAAATCCACAGTCTACCAGGCAGACAGATTCGCCGGTGGTGAAATGGTTAGCAAAATTGCACTAAGATTTACAGGGTTAGCTCTCATGCGAGAAGGTTCCATGACCAAAACGTCTGAAACGATTTAGTAGTGTATCAGGCACCAAAAGCAATTTGATATAGAGCCGATACATTCATGCCAGGCACCAAAATATAAAGTGAGTTCGATCCTTGATCCAGCATCGGACGACCAGCAGTAGGGTCCTGGTTGTTCTTGACATGCGGCGTTCTTAGATAGTTTGCCTTTACTTTCCCCGCTATCTTCACTCTCGCAAGATGTTAAGAGACCTGATTACCCTTTCAGCACCATGACCGTGGTGCAATAAAAAATAATTGTCTTAGCTTCGGATGGGATTCGAACCTCTGACATCTCACCAGGTGGCCAACTGCCCTACCAGATGCGCCAGGCACCAATAAATGCAAAAAAAAATTGGTAATCATATGAGTTCTATAAATTATAGAGAATTTTTTATATATCGGGCGTAGCAGAGCCATGGTTCAAGCTGAACGCTTAGAATCCAGCGCTCGAAAGTTCTAACTGCTCTACAATCTGATGAGAGAAAGAGAGAGTGATGAGGCAGATTGTGCAGGTCACAACAGCTCTGCTCTTAAATTCTCTGAAGGTTACAAAACTCGATGCATTCGTAATCCCTGACTAGTCAGAGTGAGCGTGACATAGGCTGTGCCTTACTACTGGTATAGATATTGATTTTATATCCATTGATTGTCCATCGCCATATTATTTTGACCACCACCTTTTCCTCTTCTTCTTCATCCTCATTATCATCATCATCATCATCATCATCATCATCATCATCATCATCATCATCATCATCATCATCATCATTGTCGTCGTCGTCGTCGTCATCATCATCATCAATATCCTTTTGGCACTGTGAGCCAATTTTTCGATAGTTAACTTGGTTTCATATTATTCTAGTTGATTATTTTACCTTCTTCAGAGCCGACGGCGACTTTTAAAAGATCGAGTGAGGGCGTCGACAGGGATCCAAACTTTTTAAAGCGGCGCTGTGGGAAAGCAAGACAGAGACAAGAAGAGATGGTCAAAGTCTTGTGTTCATGCACGCCGGTTCTCAATTGAAATCCAGAGATATTACAGAACATCCAGAGTGTGCTACTTTCATCTGATGAGCCGACATCTCGTCTGAGTCCAGATAGAGAATTTAGGGGCGAGATGAGTGATGGACTTCATGTTAATTTCATGCTCGTGAATATTGCAGTATCATTTAAGGCCTGTTTAATAACGCCAGGTTTATAATATTTCATATTTTCATACTTTTTATACAATTTAATTGCGTATCATGTTTGCCTACAGTGTTCAATTCTACTATTCTGACCATTTGTACTAGAAAGCTTTATTGTTTTGAAATACATGAACTATCTCGGCGTCTTAAAAGGCAATGAAAAAACAAGGAACACTTTAGATACAACAATAGATGCAATCAGAGATGCAATGTTGGATACAATAATAAACACAAAGAGCGATACGATGAAGGATACGATCAGAAATACAATGAAAGACCTCGAGGGTTATAAGAAAGGATATATCGGGTTGTGCAAATGGAAATATATAAGGGACTTAAAGAGATGCAATGAGGGAAATAAGAGGGATACAATAAGATCAATAGTTATCCTGACTAAGTAGAAAGGTAACATACAAAGCTGTTAAGACATGACATCAGGAAAGCTATTTTCTCCGAGGTTTAGGCAGTTCATGATGATGTCGATATTAAAACATTAGTTAGCTTTATGCATTATATTTTTTCATCCGGAAACTCTAATCCAAATTAATTTAACTTTTGTGGGTTTTCTTCTTATTTTTTAACGCACGAGATCTTTTTACTCTTGCCTTTATTTCGCGGGTTCCAACCCTAGAGATGACACACACGCTCATGGCTTGGGGAAATGGATAGTTTTTCAAAGTTTTGTTTGCATATCTATGTATTTAGTACTTTGGTCAAATAATATATTGAGCAATAACAGCAAGCACAATAGCAAAAATAACAACACCACCAGCATCACTACCAACAACACCAAAAACAACAACAACAACGTCAGCAGATATAGGATCGATATTTTCTTGTAAAATCACCAACTGCTACAGTGGTAACAACAACAAAGGTTACTATAGGATTGAGAAGAATAATATCCAAGACAGTAGCATCAGAAACACTGATTTCGGCCAAGACAGCAATGTAAAACTATATAGAAAAACAGCGTCTAACAAAAACAAGGAAAGAAAGAGATACAAACCAACGTATAAAATCAACTATACATGTAATGAACAGCTTACTCTAGGTTCAAGTGTTGCTGTCAATAAACGCAATAATTGAAATAATATGCCTTTTTTCTCTATATTAAAGCATACATATCTATATTGGCTGTCTTGCTTGCATGGGATCGAGCTATTTTGTCAGTCATCGCGCTTGTTGGCAGCAATAGTTTTGGGCTCATACAGAGTCTCGTGGTCGCAGAACTGCACCAAATTGTTGTTTTATGTCTTTCGCTTCAGTTCTGATTCCGAACGATGTGGTTTGTCGGTGGGTCAATGGCTAGTGAACTTGCCCTGAAATCTACAGAGACATTTCTGCCGTGTGTTACAGCCTGATACGAAAGCGCACACTAATTGACAAGGGCCTTGAAGCCTGGAATTACCTTGTAGTAGGCGGGCAATTTATACCAACTGCCAGTACATCAAGTGTGAGCACGGAAGTTGACCATCGTAAACGTCCGCAACCATCAACATCATGCCATCCCGGAGCATTAGCAAAAGGATTTACAGGTTATGATCTCTCGAGCTTGACAACTGTGGTTTTACGCTTGTAATCTTGTATCGAGGGTGGGATCTTATCAAATATTTAGCATAAAGTGGCGATGATTGTCTTGATGTGTCTTACAATGAAAGGTGCCAATCAGCCAACCAATAATTCATCAAGTAACAAACTTTCCATAAAATCTACCAGTCAAATCTCAACTTGTAAATCAACCGAACAGGCAAGCAAGACAACAAAAAAACATTCAATTCCACGTAAATTTACCAGATAATCATAAAATGAATCAACCCATTTATCCACCCAATGACAAAAAAATCAAACAGCCAAAAAAAAACTTCATATATACAAAAATCTAGCTTACCAAAAAAAGTCAATCCCTAAACAAGCATAATGAAACAAGCAACTAGCCAAACAAAGAAATAATTTCCTACCCAACCAAACATTTTCCCCACCAACTAACCTATCAGCCTATGTTGAAAACACAAGCCTTGAACTTAATGCAGAACCATAGCCTGACAGAGAGATAGTAAACAATGCCAAGGTGTTGGAGTGGCGCTGAACAAACCATATTTACTGCATAATGGAAAGAGCACTTAGAACCACAGCCAAACTGAAAGCAAAAGCTTGAGATCATTAAAGTTGTGAGACGGCAACTTTTTAGAACTGGTCTTTTAGTTTGCGTCTTTAAGCGAGATCTTCATCGTCAACTTGCTCTCCATTCATCATGCTTACAGTATTGTACCATTGAATTATAAATATTTTGTTTTCGTCTCTACAATAACTTTTTTTAAAATTAAAATAGCACTTCCCTTTCTTGGTATCTCTGCTGTAAATGCCTCCATATATTAAGGAACCCATGACAGCATTTTGATATACCGGACATTTTCTATATTGTGTATTTTGTATTCAGCTGGAGGCATTAGTGTTGCCCTGAAATCTGCAGGGGCCTCCTGTCACCAGTTCATACCCGCCACAACCTGGTTTGACGGAGGAAGAAAAAGGATTTGAAGAGAAGGAGGGGCCAAGCTAGTCTGGTTGGAACCGAAGGTTTTCCTCGACCAGTGATACTTTTCTTTCATTGTTTTTATTTGTTTCAGATAATCAGATATTTTGTTATTATTTGTAGTTTATTCTGATGACCGAAATCCCAAGATAATATGATCATATTCTCCTGTAATCTGAGCATGATAAAAGCTTTGTATCGATCAAACATCATTTGTTTGGTTTAATATTATTCAATTATGGTTTTCGCCAGCACATCTTGGGCAGTGGCTCATTTCTCTCTCTGTTTATTTATTTCTTTTCTTTCTGTTATTCATCTTTCATTTATTCCCCATTTCTGAGAGCTATCTTGTTTTCACGCTTGTATAAATATAGGCTTTGTCATTCCGCACTCACATATTTTCTTCTTTATTCCTTTTTCTACTCTTTTCTTTTCGTTTTCCTTCGCCTCTAGTTTAGAATTCGTTATGTTTGGGCTCCCTTTTTTATTTTTATTTGTATTAGTTGAATTCATTCTCATTTGGTGATTTATTTATATTTGTATTGTCCTTTTCTTCTGTTTGTTCCATCTTAATAAAGCAAAGCATATCTTTATCGTTTTTTAACACTCTCTAGGTTTTGATTACATGTTATGTGTGTTGGTGCTACTCATGGTATATCCATCACCACTGGGGCTGTCAGAGGGAAGCTGTGCACTGATGTGTATCTTCTGTCGTTTGCTCGCTCAACCTCTGAAGTTTATCAGTCAAGAATTTTTTTCGCCGCAGACTGTCAGCGCACTGAGCACCATCTCACAAGTTTCGATTTGTGTTCCCCTATGAACAAAGCTGTATGAATAATCACTGCGTTAAATTAAGTACATCGATAATTAGCATATTAATTTAATCGTGGTCAACTTAACTTAATGCATTGATTACGCTTACAATCTTAGTCTCCCTGTAAGCTACTGCACCAGTTGTAGTACGTTTCTGAATAAAGAATTTAGGAAATTATCAAAGTTCTCAAACTGAATGCGGTATATTTGAAACAGATTACCTGGATTTTCACAATCCTTAAAGGTTGTGGAGTTCAAGGGAAGCTGTATCCAGAAATGTGGCTGTTCATTTTTCCTGTTTCTCTTTTTACTGACTGTCTCCTCTCTCTATCTTCGCATCCTTTCCTTTCTTCTAATGTACTTAAGATTTTTGTCTTTTCATTTCTGTATGAAGTTATTTTATATTTTGCAGGCTGCTCTATCTCTCTCTCTCCCCCTTTCCCTTCATGTTTCATTGTCTGTTGTTTTTTTTCAAATTAACCATATTCGCTTCTTGCATACTTTCCACTGATGTTTATGCAGTTATTGCTTTCTTAGGTGCCATTGATTCTACAACCAGTTTTTACTCTTTATCATGTTTGTTTCATTGACCATTTTGTGATCTGTTGAGATTCTAAGTGATTGTTTCTATTCTAACAGTGGTCAAGCTGTCATGAGGCGAAAACATTTTGTCTAATATTTCTTTGCTCAAAAGGTGTATAAGGGCTTTACCATTCATAATGACTTAACCCCTGTGAGCCTTGTAGACATTTGCGGGCTTTGCATTAAATATAGAGGATGAACGCAGTGCGCAACAACCCTATCAATCATACTGAGATCTGTAGGCACTAGGAGCAAATACTACAGCGTAACAGACAGAGACTGTTGGGAGAGGTCAGTCTCTCTTGCAGAATGGGCTCCTTAAAAGAACCCTGTCTCTATAGGAATATCTGAGATTATACCATATGCTTTTCATCATTCAGAGAGTTGCTCTAGGGCAAATTGTCTGAAGCTTCTGATTTCCTGCCAGAAGTGTTGGTAAAGCAGTGCTTGACAAATTCAGCCTGACTTCATTCTGCAACAACCCTTTGTATGGATGGCACAGGGGTAGATAGAGTCACCTTCTATCTGGAACATTTGGATGAACGTCGCACATTTGATCTTGTAAGAATGGGGTTTCCTCAAAGGCATACACCGCATGCCTGATTCTATCCCTGCTCTTTCTCAGGAGGTGATGACGTGCAGATTCTCCTTTTGGCTTTACTATCATCATCAATACTTCTTGACTTTGTGTCAGGGTGAATCCCGCGAATGACAGACTTCCATTTTTGTTTCTTTATCTCAGCTTTACTAGGCTTTCCTTCCACGGTTTCTTATCGTCATATTGTCTTCCACAATCCTCTTTTAAAGTGGTGTAGTCTTCTCTTGCTTCTCCAATCTCTATGGATTTTGTTGCAGAGCAGATCTTGTGATGCCGCTTTGATGAACTTCTGAGAACTATCGATCATTAGCATTTCCTCTTACTTGTCTCTGTCCTTCGGTCTTGAGACACTAAAGGATTAGTTGGAAGAGCATATGGCCAGTGGGCTCTTGAAATTTTTCTGAGGCGTCTTTATGAAACTCTCTGTTTACACATCTTTTTTATCTCATTCCTATGCAATCCAACACCTAATTTCCCTTGATAAGCAAATCTCTTCACCACATTCAAATATTCACCTTCTCCTGTCATTGTCTCCGATTTGCTGTCTTCATATTTTCTTGTCCTTAAGCCATTCTTAGTTGCATCTTCAGGAGCTAGGCCAACATATGCTTCTTTTGCTTTGCATCAAGTGCTTGTTGGCCTTGTTATAAAGAAAGTCCAGTAGTCACCTTTGAAGAAAGAGGACCTGGCTGTGTATGGCAACTTTTACACAGCTCGACAATATTTTAAATTAGAATATCCAAAATTCAAGATCATCAGAAACTATAACAATTTTTCTGATATATCCATATTGTTTTGAGAAAGCTATTCGTTTTGAAAAATATGTTAATTCAAGAACATTATATTAAAATAACATAAGTACCAATGCTTCGTCTTGTTATTTAACGAAATCAATTTTCAGGTAACGAACGCCTCAAGAAATCTGATAGAGTCGCAAACCTGGGATCAAGTCCACTTTTTTTTTAAAAGCTGTATTATATTCGCACAAATGATAAATGGATTTAGAATTTTTGATCCAAATGGTTTTAACAATTAAAAGGATACTGGCTTGTGAGAAAAAAAATAAGGGAAAAAAACCTCTGATACCAATGATGAATGTTGGAATCGGTATATCAACACTTCATCAATCAATTAAATCATCGCTGATACGTACTTACGGACAGAAATTTTCTAGCACACGTTGACGTGGTCGCTCTCATAACGTTTCCATGCGACAGGCTTGCTAACGTGCCGTAAAATACAATCACAAACGACCAAATAAGCTATGGAGCTGAGGCCAGAATCAGTAGATCTGCGCACACTCCCCCACATCCTTCTGAATCCCTTCTGAATTCTGTAAAATGGATAAAAAATTCATAAATCCTACGAATTATGTTAATTATATCTCTGTGCTTTAAATATCAGAAGCTCATTGGATAGCGTGCTTGCTGTGTAAGTTGCAAGGATCCATGTGTTGTGGGTTCAAGCCGTGCCACCGATGCCCTGGCCTGACGGAAGTTCTGAAAACGTAAAATCACGTTGTTGCTCCTACCACTGATAACTTTACACCTTAGTTAATCTTATGATTATAATCTTAATTTTATATTCCAGAAAGCATATTCTGCTTGGTATGTAGGCCTATGTTGTTATTATCATTACTACTATTTCTGCTATTATTATTATTATTATTATTATTATTATTATTATTATTATTATTATTATTATTATTATTATTATTATTATTATTATTTTTATTATTATTATTATTATTATCCTCACATTTAAAATTAAAGGACGTGATACGTCTTCTCCCTGAGAGGACAGATAAAAAGACGTAATGATGAATAATAATAAAGCAGACTTTCATAAAACTTCTGTTTATTTTTCGGTTTAATCATTTTGTTGTTATTGAATTTTTTTTCACTCTTGGCAATACGCTGGTGTTACTCTGTGTTTATTCATGTGGAATGTCTGAAACTATTATATAAGGAAAATTATGGACAGTCTTGTCGTGTAAAGGAAATTTATTACAAATTTAAAATCCAGAGATCACCAAGTGAAGAATCAAATAAAATAAAATCTTAGCCAGTCTCTCTAATCTTGCAAGGCTATTCAACTCGATATCTATTATGTTTGGTCCCGACGAAAGCAAAAAAACCTGACATCCCCACAATAGTGCTATGGCTTCAACACATTAACAAAATAATGGCATGCAATCAGATGAAATCAGACTTCCGCGAGAAAAAGTCAATTTTTGAAGGTCATCGATATGACCATAATAATAATTGTTATCATCAATTTCAAAATTTAATTGTAGTCCAGAAATGCAAAGAAGTCGAGGCAAAGACCTATCAAAAATGATGGGTACACATAATTTCTCTAGTAGTATTTCCATCAATTTCCACTAAAGTTTGAAATCTCGGGGCTGGTTCTGAATGCCGTGTATAATTGGATGCCAATCTTAGATAAAGTCTTTACGTAAGAGTTTTTTTTCTCAAGCGTTAGCGTTGGGGTTAGCTCTTCTACGAAAGTGGCGGAAGTTTTTCATTATATGCTTGACCTTTGCGCCGCTTGGAAAAATTGTGTAATGAGTCTCCTGCAAATCGCCATCAATCTGTCCGACGGGTACGTGGCATACCTAGTGATGAACAATGCACATTGACACTGGAGTTTGCAGGTTCAGTACTCGTAGATACACACACACACACAATTATAAAATTCATTCACAAAGCTCTGGTCTATGTTAATGGCTTAAAGTGAAGAAACGTGTAAATAATATCAAAATTCGATTGCCTCAGCGACATCTTTGATGACCTTGCTAACATACCGTAAAAAACGAGAAAATAAAATCTGAGATCATAAAAAAAAACTGTTCCAACTCGATAAATATGTTTGTCTTAATCTACTTTCACATCAAAATTCTCTAATCTTGTCGCCTTTCAAAATAAAACACGCAAAACAAAATAAAACACGAAAAACGGACAAAATAAACAAAACGAAAAAAGCCGTCGCTTGTAGCATGAGGCTTGCCGCTTTTGAATAAGATGAGAATATTCATGCAGGTTAGATCTGGATAGAAGAATAAAAAGTGATGGCTAATTTGTCCATTATTATAAAATATGCTAGTCTAAGCTGCAACCAAGGGAAATAAGCCCTTCAGTCAAAATTTAGTTCATAATCAGGGTAAAGTTGAAGTGAAGGCACAGAGTAGATGATCCAAATAATTGTTTTAATTGCATTGCCTGTGTGCGTGTGTAAAGAAAGGTATAGGACAGAAGGAAACAACATTAAGTAAAGTTAGGGTTTGAACCCAAAATGAATCTTTGATAGATTAACAAGATTAACAAGACACTGAGACACTACTTTCCAATACTTTACTCGGCAATCCAAGCTTAATAAGGAAAATGTGCAGATGGAAATCGTTATCAATAATCCCTTATACAGACCACGTGTGCGGGTATTTTGTATCTTTAAATTTCTCCACATCAGATCGTGATCTAAAACGTGAGCAAAAAAGCATGAAATGGCGATAGATATCATCAATGACAACTCTGCTCAGAAAAAAAAACTTGAATTAACCAAAGACAGACAAACAACCCCCCCCCCCCCCCCCCAAAAAAAAAAAAAAAAAACTTAAACCATAAACCAGCACAAGTAGTCATATAAAGTTCCCAGCTCAGAGAAATTATGTCAATGCAATTTTGTTTTTTAATTTTGAATTAATTAAAAAAATTCAGCGTGGATGAATCATTGAAATAGTTCCAATGTTAGAAAGTTATAATTTTCTTTAATAAGAAATCTCAGTTTTCAATGGACGATCCAGCTTGTTCTTTCTAACCTCGATAGTGCACGTTTGTTAAAAAAAAACATGTTAATCAGCTACATAAGCTTGCACACGTCGGAAACCATCGCTATGTTTCGAACGCTAGATATTTATCTTTTGCGAGGTTTTTTTGCTTTTTTGATTTTAATCATAAAAAAGGCGACGAGAAGAAAAGAAACAAGCGTGATGAATAAGCACTGAAAGGCAGTCGCAAAATGGGGCCAGGGATTCTAAGAAAGGCTCTCCTAACCATCTGTAATACCAAATGCTTAAAATGCTATTTTATTACATCGTTCATTTACTTTTTTTTTTTGTAATGTCGAGGCTTCATTTCCTATCCAAGAAATCAAAATTTATTACGCATTTAATGCGCAATCAATGATCAATAAATCATCCTTTTACTTCTATTTTTGCGCGATGCATTGAGAAGGCGATTCTTTACCTTTGAAACGATCATTTCCAGCTTCAGAACGAATAAGGGGAGGCTAAAATTCTTTAACACATTGATAGAATTAAGTCCTTAAATATTTTTATCATCACTCTTATAGACAACAAAAGTTCAAAACTGCGACTTATTTTTGGTTTTAACCATTGTAGATTTCCACAACGTCAGGGTTGGGCACTCTTTTTTTTTTTTT
>BLXT01001485.1:55408-69249 GCA_019648995.1 Plakobranchus ocellatus
TCTCTCCTTCTGTCAGTTTGTATCTTTCTTCCAGTACACCTTTCAGTATACACCTTCCGATATACAATTTTCTATATACATATTTCACAATAAAACTTCAGCATTATGTACCTTCCGGTATACACCTCCGGCACATACCTTCTAGAACGCACCTTCGAATATATATCTATTCTACATTTTCCCATGCATATCTTCCAGTACACAACGTCCAGTGGACATCTTTCAGTTTGACACTTTGCGGTATATTCTTTTTCAGGAAAATAAAAAAAAAACCCTTGACAGCACACGCCACAGTGTACAATTCCCATTACATACCTTGTACTATAGACGTCAAGTGTCCTCCTTCCATGCTGCACTTCCAGTGTAATATACTTCCAGTTTTGCACCTTCCAGTGCACACTTTCAGTTTACACATTCGAATATACGCTCCCACTATATACCTTCTAGTGTACACGGCAAATGCATGCCTTCCATGTTGCACTTCTAGTAAAATATACTTCCAGTTTGCACCTTCCAGTGCACACGTTCAGTTTACACATACGAATATACACCTTCAGTATACATTTTTCTAGTGTACACGTCAAATGGACTCCTTCCATGTTGCACTGGCAGTAAACACTTCTAGTTAACACCCTACACTTCGCACTTCCAATTTACAGCCTCCAGTATACACTTTATACTTCGCACTTACAGCATACACTTCCAGTTTGCACCTTCCAGTATACATGTCGGACGTCGCACTTACAGCATACACTTCCAGTTTACACCTTACACTTTGTACTCCAGTGCACACTCCCAGTTCACACATCCAGTTTAGACCCTCCAGACTACATTTCTGTTATGCGCCTCCCATATACATATTCCATGAGACAGCTATTCTTCAATATCATCTTGAGCCGTACTTCACACCGTTTGTAAAGATGGATTATTTTGCAATACGTTCCTAAAACTGATTATGTTGATGTGCTCTTAATATTGTGTCGTAGATAATACGCCAATTTAATGGCATTCCAAAAGTTTTGTGATGGTGAACTTTTCCTACAAAAAACAAAGTATATCACGCATTTATCCACTTATCAGTTTTGAAAACAGAATACGGAGAGGCGTTACTGAAAATGTATCACACTATAATTATTTTCTCATGATTATCATGTGACATGCTTTTCCAGGCTTGACCGAATTATTACATAGCTCCAGGGATTGCAAGATATTATCGGCTGCCTGGCAGGGGTGGCGAGACCAGTCCGGCAAAAAAATGAAGGACTTGTTTACTGAATATGTCCAGCTGGGAAATGAGGCAGTTCAGATACTGGGTATGTATCTCTTTTCTTAAAAAACTATAAAAAAAGTTACATTAGGCTGTTCATATATTGGATGCGTAGCTCTCTCCTCTAATACCATCAAAGATACACATTCAACATTGGATATGTACTCTCGTATCTCTCTGTTCTGCACACCATCAAAGACAAACATTAAAAGTTAGATATTATGTATGTAGCTCTCTGTTTTATCCATGATTTGAGACAGACATCAAATAGTTCAGATACTCGCTATGTAGCGCTTTACTCTATACAGTATCGAGGATTAACATCAAACAGTAGAGATGCTGGATATTTAGTTCTCTGCTATATTCACTATCAAAGATAAACATTAGGCTGTTTAGCTAATTGGTAAACGAATTAAGACAATCCTGGAGATTTTTCTTTTCTGTGAAAAACTTGGTTGTATGACTGAGTTTTTTTATCTTCATAAATCTTTCTTTCCTATTTGTTTACATTTTGGATGTTCAAATGTAATTGATTGTAGCCCGTGAACAAATGAGGGCGGTATTTATGATTCTTGAAATGTATTAATGTATGCAGGCCTAAAGGTGAATGTATGAAATTTGCAAGAAAGATTGTAGGATTGCACATATACTCAGTGTGGTTTTATTTGTTTTTATAAGTTGGAGTTGGTGGTTGTATACTTTTAATATATTTATTTCATTTACTTCAACCACCATTGCATCTTCAGGATCCTTGAATTTAATTATCTGTATCTGGGAGTGCGGTATTTGTATACGTTTTAAACTTCTACTAAGATTTCAGGAGTTATGAAAGTATGAACGTGCGAAGGTATGACTGAGAAGATGTACGAAACTTAAATGTGCAGGATTACTTGATGGTATAGATTTATAAATGAACGAAATTGTGAGAGTGTCGATGAAGTGTAGTATGAGTAGTCTCTTGTGAATGGTCGATACTGCTCTTTATTTACCCACGGCAGTATGAGTGTAGGGATGTTGAAAGTAAGGTTGTTTAATATTTGATGTATGAGTGTTTGAATATGGAATATAAGAGATGAAGAAAAATATTTTAATACAAAATGTAAAAAGGTAAACACAACACTGGGAGAGTAAACAGTTTTTCTTCATACTGACAACTCTCAGATGGCAATCCGTAAAGGAGGAAATCACTCTGAACAAATGGAATTCCATTACAAATGTTACTTATAAGTAGCACTGAAAGAATTGTCTGCATTCATTCTCTCTTGTCATTTCCAAGTAATGCTAGTGCCACTCGTAAATTTTACAGGATATAAAGATATGGGCGACTACTGGAAATCGGCATACGAAACACCGACGTTGGAAGAGGATGTCGCGAAACTTTTCGAGCAGATTCGCCCTTTGTATGAGCAGCTTCATGCTTATGTGAGGCGTCGACTGAAGGCTGTGTATGGCGCACATATTTTCCCCTCTAGTGGACATATACCTGCACATATCCTAGGTCGGGCACAGATTTCATTCTCTATACAAACCAAAGCAGTAATTAGCTTAAGGGTTATTTTGCTTGTGGAACTCCCCTCTACCATGTCATAGGCGTGCTTTCACTTTATTTGTTTATGGATTTATTTATATAAATAGTAAGTTTACTTCTAGTTGATCTCAAGATTTTTGGGTCTTTTGGGGCTTTCGTTTGGTCGGGCATCGATCGTGGGCTTCAAATCCAGGAAATGAAGATTCCTTCAAATTTTAGGGCTAAGTTGCTTGTCAAGTATGGTACTAGTCAACCCGCTCCTTCCCCCCATCCCATTTCTCATTAGCATAACTATTATTTCCTTGCAGATATGTGGAATGACTGCATTTAGTTCTGATTTAGGCAGGTAAAAAATTATATCTTTCGTCTATTTCCAAGGCCGATCATCTTTTACCGTAATGGCTTAATCATGATGGTTTATTTTCTCATGAAATCAACGCACAGAAATTCCTACAAGATAAAGAATCGAAAAAAATTAATAAAACACATCTTTTTGGGCTTTATCTACATTATTTCATGACTCTCATGTAAGTTTAAATTTGGTTTGTCATCTTAGGTCTTAAATACTTTGCATCCCTTATGAGAAAACCTTAGATGAATATAGACAGGGATGACGTAAGGGCAAAGGAGGCGGAGATGAATAAGAAACACCGAAGGGGAAGAGGGAGGGAGGGGAAAAGAGCGGGTTGACAAACTTTGATAGTCATCTGTTAAAGCTGTGAGAAGAAAACTTTTTAACAGCATTTATCAATTGAAGCGATGAGAAAGAAGCTCTCCCACTAAAGATAATTCGAAATAGACATTGATAAGAGCCGTTTAGAGGAAATTCAAAAACGACAATTATCATTCAAAGACTTTTGTGTGGTACCAAGATAAGTAGAGGCTTATTGTTGCCTTCGTCCTTTACATTTAGCACTTGCTCGAAAATGTCTACAGGGCTCTTGTAAGTGAAAATCACTGTAGCTTTCAGCAGTAACGTCGTCAGAGCCCTTTGAACAACGAACCAATTGAATATTTCATTTATACTGAAGAATGATTTCCTCATTAAATCTCTGCACTTTATCATTATTGGGGAAAAAAAACAACTGTACGGTTATAAAAGAATTTAAAAAAAGAAAAAAAAAGAAAAGAAAACAACAAACAAATAACGCGACCACAGCCAAACACAGACCATAAATGTCATCATTTGTCAATTATCTTCATCGGTGATTCGTTTCAGGAAACATGTGGTCGCAAGACTGGACCAGAATCGGAGAACACGTGAAGCCCTTCAAGGACAAGCAATCCGTGGATGTCACAGACGAGATGACAAAGCAGGTCTTCTAACTTTGCTCTTTGTGCAAACTTCAAGCTTTATTTTTTTATATTTATTTTGTTACAGAAGGAAAAAAAGGAAAGTAGTTTATATCAGACAAAGAATTCGGTATCTTGCTGTTGTTTTTATTTTAGTTTTCTTCTTCTCCTTTCACTACTACTACTACTACTACTACTACTACTACTACTACTACTACTACTACTACTACTACTACTACTACTACTACTTCTACTTTTGTTCTTGTTGCTGCTGCTATACTACTAATGTCACTACTACTTCAAATGTTCTTTTTTTTTGTCAAAACACCAGGGCTACACCACAAAAAGGATGTTCGAAACTGCAGAAGAATTTTTCTACTCTCTCGGGTTCCCCAACATGACGGAAACATTTTGGAGAGAGTCCATGCTTGAGCGACCAAAAGATCGAGATGTTGTTTGTCACGCCTCGGCATGGGATATGGCGAAGGAGGACGACTTTAGGTCAGCTTACATTAACTCAGGAATATACAAGTTATATTTGTAATATTTTCTCTGATTTGACATATTTGACTATAATTTGAAAAAAAAAATAGCGCCACCGTATGTTAAAATTATTTTACACTGAATACGGTCTCTGGTCTAACAAAGTCTTTCACTCTTACGACCTTCAAACTAGCTACTTATTTAACGAGTTGTGGCATAGGGTCTATCATATTCCTCGACAGTTGACATAAGTTAGAATATGTTCGTGTGGTACAGTTTGGCTCTCAATTTCCGAATAGCTCGCTCTAATACTGTGTTTTTGGTGAAAACCGTGTCGGTCAATTCCTTCACAATTAACAATAAAGTAGACGGATTGATGTTAGGGGATTAACCATGGCTCTTACATTCCTCACAACTCTCAAGAATAGACTGACTTTGGTACAAAAGAGAAAAATTGTTTTTTTATTGTATAATAATACAATATGATGAGCACGCAGCCGTAAATCTCTTCTCTACTTGACGTTCTCTGAACAGAATCAAAATGTGCACGAAGGTGAATCACCAGGATCTGATGACCATCCATCACGAGATGGGACACGTGCAGTACGACATGACCTATACAGACCTACCTCTCATCTACCGTTTCGGAGCCAATCCAGGTAAGACGTAACCCATAGAATACAGAATGGATGTTATCTATGTCAGATTCAGTTTCGTAATAGGGACATTGAAGAAACCTATATAAGATTCAGTTTATAGTATACATAAATGGTCCTGATTAAGACTATGCGCACAAAAGAAAGGAAAAACATTGAATCCAACCCACATTAAACTCACCATCGTCATCAGTTACCTTGTCTGGAACAGACTTTGGCAGTCATGTTCCTCCACTATTCTTAGTTAACCTTACAAAGTTGTTATTGCTACCCTTGCCTATAGTCCATGATTTAAGATTTTCAATAAAAGTTGTTCTCTGTCTACCTCTACTGCGTTTGCCTTCAACATTTCCAGTGATTGCTAAGTGTTCTAAACCCTTGTGATGGCAAATATGGCCTAAAAACTGTAATTGCCTCTGTCTTACGGTTTTAATTAGTGATCGCTGGAAATTAGTTTCTTTCAGTACCAATCCATTTGACTTTTTTCTGTCCATGATATCCTCATCATTCTTCTGATAAAACACATCTCTACTGCTTTTTGTTTTTTTCTCTATTTTTTTGTTTATTGTCCAACACTCACCACCATACAAAAGTCCTAACCATACATATGTTTTAATTACCCTTATTTTTGGTTTTCATACTCATGTTTTTATTTTCCAGTATTGGTTTCATTTTTGGAATGTATCTTTGGCCATGGCTATTCTTTTACTTATTTCAGTTGTGTATCTGCCATCTAAAGTTATCAGGTAACCAAGATATATAAATTTTGTAACTTGTTTGATTTTTTTGCCTTTGCTAACGAGATTGCACTTGGGGTTAGAGTATTCTTTGAGACATGAATTCCAGGTTCTTTAAGTTCAAAGGCAGGCCGTTTTTTTCGCTTTCTAAAACTGCAGTATCTAGAAGTTCATAGAGTTGTTAGCCAGATTCTGCAATTTGAACTGTGTCATCTGCATACCTGAGATTATTAAGATTCTCTCCATTTATTTTAAAGCCTGAAATACCATCAAGATTCCTTAAGATTGTTTCACTATATAGCTTAAAAAGGCCAGGAGACATTTCACATCCCTGCCTCACACCTCTTTTGATGGGTTTGAAACCACTAGGTTCTCCTTCAATTCTTACAGATGCAAATTTCTAATTGTAGCATGCAGGAATGTAGCTATTTCGTTACATTTTTGATTAATCTATTCTTCTTTCGCTGCGTTGCATATTATTTTGATGTTTCTTTTTGGGTCTCTGTATTTGGCTTCCACATTTTTTGATTTGCGCCTTTCTTCTACTAAATGGAATATTTCTTTGTTTGTCCATTTCTTATGCTCTGTTTTATGTTTTTTTGGGAACGTTTTTCTCTATGACTTCATTAAGTGGATTTTTCATTTCTGACCATGATTCTTCTACTTCTGAGAGGTTATTTAGAGTCTCATATTTGTTATGCACAGCTATAGCAATTTTGTCTCTTAGTTTTTCATCAGATTTTAGTAAGTCCATTTGGAAATTAGGATTAGCCTTTGCCTTTCTTTATTTCTTAAGATTTATCTGAAATTTAAACATTACTGCAATATGATCTGAATCACAGTCGGCTCCCAGCAGTGATTTCGATGTTTTTGACGGCGTTTTGGAATCGTTTTTGAATGAGGATGCAATCTATTTTGTTACTACTTTTATATCCGGGGGTCTTCCATGTCCACTGTCGCCTAGGATGGTTTTGATACCAAGTATTTGTGATGGTAAAATAATTGATTTGGCATCATTCAATTAGCTACTTCCACGCTTATTTACAGTCCCTCTGCTACTGGGCCCGACATCATATTCTACTCTTTCATCGCCAACTTTTGCATTGAAATCTCCCATTATTATGATTTTAGATAGCCTTTTGCTTTTTCTATTTCTTCATAAAACTTTTCTACTTCTACATCTTCGCTGTCAGATGTTGCTGCATACAAGTGAATAATTCTTAGATTTAATGGTTTGGCTACCAATTTAGCTACAACTACTCCATCTGAAATTGGAGACCAACTCTCCAAACTTTTTGCTGTTGTTACATCGAATAAGATACCAACACTTCTTTTATGTGTATGTCTCCCTGAGTAAATTAGAGTTTTAAGACCTAGTTCATGGAACCTGCCCCCGTCCATCTTAACTCAGCAAGCCCTAGGATGTTAAGTTTTATTCTGTCCATTTCTTTAATAATATTTTCTAATTTTTCTTTTTGAAGCAGTGTACGCACATTCCATATTGCTATTTGTGATGTTTGATCATTATTAATTTTGCAAGCAGTTGCTGGATGACGACCTGGGGCCACCTGCTGCACATGGCTATCCCTGCCGAACGAGGGGATTTGGATTGGAATCACAAACCCCCTTAACGTTGTTGACTAAGGTTTCAGTGTCGTTTTGGCCCATGGTTTTTTTTCTTAGAAAGCTCTAAAGCAGTGGTTTCCCTCCGCCTACTGTTGTTTGTGTACGGGCTCTCCTCTAGCCTTCGTCTCGCAACTAATTCACAAGGCAGTGGGGATCTATGGGTGGCCGTTGTCTTATTAAGGATCTTCCGCCCTTGCAGGTCTTATTTTTAGTCCTACTGGGTCCCACTACCCGCCTCATCAATTTAAAATTGATGGGATTACCGGTTTCATCGCCGATTGTCCGACAGATGCTGTTTAATGTCATGCCCAGGACAACGGATGAAACCAATCTTGGGAAAATAACCTAAGTCAGACGTGGCCGATAGAAGCATAGATCTAACCTACGAGAGTCCCAGTTTTTTTAGATGCAAACGAAGTTGATGCAAATGAATATATGATTATGCATGTCACACATAACAAGACACATGTACATTTTCAGTGTGGTAAAATTTCACTGTTATTTTCTTTATCTAATATTACCATGACAGGAATCCTAGGACGTTTTGATCAGTCATATGTAGATATCATGTTCTTCGTAAATGCGAAAGAAAGAAAGCTCTCTTGTTTTAATATGCTGATATCTATCGGTGAAATAAGATTTTGTGTTTATGTTAGAAAAAGGTTCAAGAAAAAAGAAACATTGGTTTTTACAGGTTGTTATTAATTCGTTGAGTTTCAAAAAATCAGTGAACATTGTAAAAAAGAACAAAACAACAACAGTAGGAGCTTCGAACTGTTAGTTTCGGCCGCTAGCCGCTAGCACGAGTGTGTCTATATGTGTGTGCGTGTAGATGCGACGCTTATAAGTTGGCCAAAAAAATAAAGAAAATAATCTATAGGCCATTGTACGTGACTAAATAGTCAGACCAAATGTAAGATTTCCCTGCAGTGTCAAAAGTTCATCCATTTCTAATTGATGTTTCAAAACACACCAGTCAAATGCAAGCGTGACGATGGCAAAATGCATTTGTCATATTCATATCACCTCTAAAAATCTGAGAAATAAAAATGATCCTCCCCATTCCATCCACGTCCTCCCAATCCCTCTCCCCTCCCAATCCCATCCCATTCCTTACCCCAATACTTCTTTTGAATCCTGTCGTCAAATTCTAATAAAATACTGAATTTATCTTAAATAAATATATAAAAAGATTGCCTAGCATTCACTTCCTTGGAAGAACAATATTATTTCTCATATTAGTGATCATTTCAATATCCATGTCTATCTACTTAACTAGCATGTCTTGGAGAGTGGATAAGTCACTTAATACTATCTTGCTTGACTCGATAGCACTACCTGATATTTTTGGGAATAATTCTAGTGTGGATTCGATAATTGTGAAACGGCAACATATAGCAAAAAAAAAAAAAAACAAAAACAAAACAAAACAAAAAAAAACCCAAATGCAACTTTATTCCAATCGCATTTATTCAGCAACAAAAAATTGAAGCAGCTTACTCGCGTTAAGGGCAATGCGGACTTAACTTGTGTGTGGCTGATATTTTCAACGTGTGACCAAGCTGATTCTCTGTGTCCTCAGGTTTCCAGGAGGCTGTGGGGGACACCATCGCGCTCTCAGTGCAGACGCCCCAGCATCTGAAGGCAATCGGTTTGCTCCAAGCGGAGGATAGCTACGATGAGGGTGAGATTTTGCACAAACAACCTTAAGATCTCATAAGAACCTTCCATTTCGCAATCAACAAAAGATTCTTTTTATTCTTTTTAGGTATAACAGAATTAACAAGGCAAATACTGAAGCTACCTTCTGAAGTTTGAGTTTGCCTCTAATTTATGAAGGAGATGCGGGTCAAATGGTAGAATTTCCTCAAACTCGAGGGGAGAGATTGGCAGATTTTTCTCTGTACAATCAAGGGCTTGTCTTGACAAGAGCGGAGCGGCACTGCTTAGCTTTACAGCCATCATGTAATCAAATTTGCCATAACAAACAAACAATAAAAAAAAAAAAAAATAAATAAAGCACACACTCACACAGTTGTTAGGGTAACGCATGCAAAATAACCTGAACCACTGACCGATTGCACTCTGGAGTGCTAACGTGTTAGTTCACATGAAATGTTTTGACAGAAAGACGTTGAGGACATGCTTTTATTATAGAATATTTCTATGTCTTCGGTGGTTTAACCGTAATAGTGTCTCTAAATATTACAACTGAGTATATTGAGTATGTTTCATTGAAGTACGACATATTTATTGCAAAAAATATATGCCTATTTTCGCGGGTTAAGAGGGAAGGTGAAAAATATCCCTGAAAATTGTTTTCAGAAAAAATATACCCCTCAACCAGTCAACCTTCAAGGTGAAGCTGAACATCTTCTTTTATAATTTTAAAAGACATTGGGAAATAAAAACATCATCAATTGAGAGATGCATCGTAATTTGCACGTTTGTTTTTTACAGGGTCGTTTTTTTTCGTTTTTTTCTCCTTGCGCCCTTTTTTGAATTTCGTCTTAAAAGTGCCTGTTCTTTTGGGTAGAGATTTTGATGTTTCAAAAGGTTAAAACTTTTTCATCTTTGGCTCGGATAGATGCTTGTGAAAGATGTTGTTTTTTTTCTTTTTTTAAAGCCAATTCTCAAAATTAAACACTACCACATTTTTGTAAAATTTTGAAGAGGATTTCCAATACCTCTATCTTACCTTCATCAAAAAGCGCTGTAAAGAGTGTTCCACGCCGGGGGCTAAGGATCCAGATTCACCAGTTCTATGACAGATCAAATTAATTTTCAAGTTTAAATGCAAAAATAAGTGTAAATATTTAAACCTCTATGTTCTTTTTCTCACACTTTACCCAGATAACGTCCTAATTCTTTGTAAAAACTTTTTTTTTTCAGAAACAGATATCAACTTCTTAATGCAAATGGCTTTGGACAGTGTAGCCTTTTTGCCCTTTAGTTATTTGGTTGACCAGTGGCGATGGTCAGTGTTTAGAGGTGACACAAAGCCGGAGAGCTACAATGAAGTGTGGTGGGATCTCAGGTAAATATTTATACTGTCCTTCTTGTGATACAATTCTTTTGCTAAGTGTCGGGTTTTCCCGCAGTCACACAGACCTTGACCTTGACCTTTGCGGGTATGATGGTACGAGGGCCGTTTGGAAAGTGATAGAATAAAACAAAGTAAACATTAGCCATAAATTAATTTTTCATGTATCAAACTGAAATTTGCTTAAATCTTTCTTTGGTTATATGACAAATAGCTTTGTGCGATACAGCTCAAGATCTAGCTGAACACTGCTTGTGGCAAGGAGTTTTTTTTTTAAATAGACTATTGAATAGAAATCACACCAAGTCTTGCCAGAAATTGCAAGAAAATTTTAATTATCGAATGAAGAACAATTTCAAAACGGCAAGGTTTTAGATCTAAAAATTCGCAAACATCAGCGGTCTATCATTTAGCCAGACCTAAAAATGTAAACAAAGCTGAAACGATAATAGGACCTTAAACTAAAATAAGTCCAGCGGGCCGACTTTGAATAATAATAATAGTACATAAGGCTAAATCAAAAGATTAGCCGTGACGAGTCTAGACCACAGGCTTACAGCGAGGCCATGTGACGTAGTCCACAAGCAAAGAACCGTCGCCATATTGTGGGCAAGAATGGTAAACCATTTCAAAATCTTTGTAAACAAACAAATGCTTAACTATGGATAATTATTCTCAACGTTTGGTTTTTGTATATAGCCAGTCCACAACAAGGTGATCTCAGGCTTTCAGGCCCTCCGTCAGGCCAGGGCGCCGGTGGCGGGGCTCGAAACTGCGACAGAAGGGTCCCTGCAGATATCAGGGCGGACTCACTAGCCACTGTGCCACCGACGCCCCCTATTCTCAACGTAAAATAAGACTCTTACATCTATTCTTTCTAAAGCATTCACCATCTTTGTTCTGAGCCGAAGACATACTGTTTACGCACGCTGATTTATTCATTTTTTTTTTTTTGTTTTTTTTTGTTTAATTTTAGTTTATGTTCTGTGAATAGGGAACAATCTTTTTTATTTACTGCATCTTTCCAATCCACATTTTCTATGGCAATATATCGGGTTGCATATTATAATTTCCTTGTATTTTCTTCAATTTGTCTCCCCTACTCTTTCTCTCTCTTTTTTTCTCTTTTTGCCTATCCCTAGTCTCTCTTTTCTGTGTTTCACTATCAATTGTAATTATCTGTCTTTGCTTCTTCTTCCTTCTGTTTCACCTTTCACAAGCTTTTATAAATGTATCATTTCCATTGCTCTAATCCACACCTTACAGCAAGCTATAGGCTGTTTGTTTGGCTGCCCCTGTCTTACTCCTCTCTTTCTCTGTGTAAAAATATCTCTCCCACTCTTTCTTCCTCCGACTTTTGCATCCTTTACTTCTCTTTCTCTCACTCTCTCTCTTTCTTTCTCTCTCTCTCTCTTTCTCTCTCTCTATCTCTCCCTCTCTTTCTCTCTCTCTCTTTCTCTCTCTCTCTCTCTCACTCTCTCTCTCTCTCTCTCTCTCTCTCTCTCTCTGCGTTTGTGAGTTCCTCTCTCACATATACAAAACCAATTTCAGTCTCAAGGACTTATTTCGCTTAAAAAATATAAAAAATATAAATAAGTGAAATAAGTAAAAACTGCGTGCAAAGCATTGGAAACATTTTCCTCTTTAGTTTTTTACTCTAGATATGTTCTTTTTCATTTCACGTTGATGTGGAAAGTGATTAGGTCCCCTATAGATTATTTTTCTTGTGCCGCGATATAAAGATAAATTAAAGATACTCGTGTTGATTATCTGCCTTATAGATTATTTTTCTCGTGCCGCAATGTGTAAAATATGTAAGAAATACTTTGCAAATTGTAGACGTAACAGTTAAGAAGAAGAAAACGTTTCTTTTTATTTCATATTGTTATGAAATGTGATTATCTCCCCCCTTAGTTTAATGTTATTGGGCCACTCTCCCCCTCCCTCTGCCTATATTTTGCTCTGGAATTACTTATGTCTCTCTCATTCACTCTTTGTATATATATGTGTGTTTCTGTGTGTTTGCATGTGCGTCTTTCTCATATACATAGTTATTTTTGCGTTATGTATTCTTATTTTTCTTTAACCGAGGCCCATAGCTGCAGGAAAATTGCATTCAAAGGTCATAAACATGTTTCCCTTCAATTCCTTTCTCCTTAAATAATCTTTTTATTTCACATTGTTATGAAATTTACTCATCTTTCCCCCAATTTATTATATTTCTTTTTCGGGACAAAATATGAATAAACAAATTAGAGATCTTGATGTCTACTGATACTGCCTTGTGTTCGTTGCACACTGTGTTAAAATAGCACTTGTCACAGCCGTGTGTCTGCCGGCCTTGCCCACAATATGGCGCCCGCTCCTCTTTCTAACCGGTCTAGACCCAACCTACAAGTTCGACACAGGTCATCCAGAAACTTCTCAATGTGGTTCCTATGAGGGTCTATGCACTTCTGCCGAAAGAAGACTAGGAATAGATACCCTACCTGAAGCTTTTTGTGTAAAACTTTGAGAACCAATCTTCGGCTTGTGCGAAACTTATTTCTTGCTTTGATCATGCTGAAAATAGAAGCGCCATCTTGAAAATGCTTTATAAGAACGCCATAAAATCGGATGCAATTTCAACAAAAAATTCTGACGCTAAATGGATTCTCTTTTGTATTCCATCCACACGTTTGGAATGTTAATTTTTCACAAAGTTGGCACGATTTTTTTTATACTTCCTAAACTGCCCTGTATTACTTTGAATTTAAATAGTGATATGACTTTAATATCTATGCTAGAGAAAACAGAAAAAAAAAAAAACGGAAAAAAATGGTTCGAGAATTATTTTGAGCACAACGCAAAGTTTTTTTACTAGTCACGTCGATAATTGTTTGAACCAATCAGGGCAGAGATATTTTATTTCGAGAAGTTAGTAATTGTTTACCTTTTCTCACCAAATTAAAGAATACTCTCTCTTTTCTATGATAAATTTTAACAATCTGTGTAACTTGCTTCTGTGGCATATTGGGAAGATGGGGATCATCAGTGTTTTCCAATAACAATATTGAAAAAAAAAACCCATTAAAATCCTCATTTATGGGTGTAAATACCTTGCAGTCCGATACAAACACGTTTTCTTTTTTCCTTACATAGTAAATCAGTCATCCACAAACTGTAGATTTATGCTAAGACTATGAAAATAATATAATGTGCTTCCAAA
>BLXT01001485.1:207892-223407 GCA_019648995.1 Plakobranchus ocellatus
ATATATATATATATATATATATATATATATATATATATATATATATATATATATATATATATATAATATATATGTATTTATATATATATATATACACAGTGCACACACACATCTTTTTATATGTACAGGTGAAGTGATGCATGCATTAGAAAAAGGTGATTACGGCAGTGCCATGTCATTGGAGATGATAACGGAACTGGCAAGCAATAAAAACCTTCACCTTGACATGGAACAATATGAACAACTTCAGTCTGCCACCAGCAAGGTTTGTGATAGAACATGCTTCATTTCTTTGATAATATGTACTTTTGGTCAAAGCATGAGATTGTTTGGGAAAAGGGTTGTAGTATGGCTTGGGTACTTTTTTCATAACAAATGTCAAATTTTTGAGAAATTGGTGGAATGATACTGAGAGAATAATGTGTAATGGAAAATTTATGTCAGGCACTGATGAAAGGTCAATTGATTTTTTGGCTCTATTATCTTTTTGCTTTCAATGAAAAAAACTCTTGATGACTCTTAAAAAAAAAAAAACAAGTTTGTGTGTGATATGCCTTAACTTTATCGATCTTTGTTGCAAAAGATGACATAAAGTCTAAACAGTTGAACTCTGAAAATGCTTGGCTGATGGATAACTTGGAAATTTTAGACTCTGATTGATGAAACTGGATGAATTTAAACACTTTCCTGTAACTCTGGCAAACTTCTGACTGATGTACAGCTATGAAATTTGAGACTTTAATGAGATTTACGAATTCAAACATTTTCTTTATACTATATGAAAATCTCTATCTGATGTACAGCTATGAAATTTGAGACTTTAATGAGATTTACGAATTCGAACATTTTCTTTATACTATATGAAAATCTCTATCTGATGTACAGCTATAAAATTTGTTTAGGCACTGAGTATTGAAATTGAAGGCATTTTAACCTTCTTTTTTTCCTTTTTTTTTTTTTGGCCATTGCAAGGTGTCCCACTCTCGTGTTGCAAGACCAGATGATACCTCAAGTTCTCTGGTCAGAGCCCTGGCTGCCAGCGGAGTTGCTCAGACCGATGACAATCCAAAGCATGATTATTATCCTCTGAATGAGTCACTCTATGGTGAGATTTTGCAGAAAATTTAAATGAGAATGTGCGTGCAACCAATGCTTTAAATGATTTTTTTCACTGTTTTGTGAACCTGAACATTACATTAGTTTGGAAACTGTTATTACTGGAAAAAAATGTCCAGGCTGGATACTGTCAGTGACTAGATCCGAAATATCCAATAATGTTTCATCAAATGAGATTATGCTGATAATGTATGTGAATCATGTGGAGCATGCATAGGTATTGTCTGAAATCTAACACAGTTATAAAATGTAACATGATCTTTTGTAAAGGTAATTTTTGAAAAAAAAATTGTCTGGATTACAAAGTGAGTCAGGTTATGATCTTGCCTCAATCACATAGAATAGACAGAGTAAATTTGATGAATTCTATAGGTTATTGATAACAGACATTTTTTTGGCCCTTTAAACTGGAAGTGCTATTTTTATTGATTTTGATAATTTTTTTTTTTTTTACTTTGACAACTTTACCAGAAAGGTGATCTTAGTTTCTTAGTTCTTGATTCCCCACTGAAAATATATACATATTTCACTTTAGACTTCAGCTCTCTAGAGTCCTTCCATTGTAACATTTGTGGTCTGAGTGGCAGTGGAGAAGTGACCGATACTCTGCCTGAGGGACAGCAGGGTGAGGTGGTTCTGGACTCGACCTGTTTCTATGCTGAAGCAGGTGGCCAAGAAGCAGACAGTGGACAGCTTGTCTCTAAGGTATATGGTTTGATTTGATTTGATTTGATTTTCTTTCATATAAAGCCTTTCCACAAGGTGATCTCAGATTTTCAGACTCCATAGGCCAGATGGCTGTTGATGGGACTCAAACCTGCAACAGATTAGGAGTCCTTGCATATCTCAGGGCAGTTTTGTTATCCACTGCGCCATTAGTGCCCACTATGAGGTTCATGACTTTTTTTGCCATTTGTAGCCATGGGTTCAGTTTATTTACAAGATTTTGTGATTTTCAAAATATTTCTTCTTTTTTTTATTTCAAATTATTGACATGGGTTTTATTTCCTAGTGGTGCAACACAACTAACAGCTCGATAAGATAGTCTATAGCATTTTATACTCTGTGTGCAGAAAGAAGTGGATCTTCTTTTTTTGATTATTGTGCACTTTTGACAACAGTGATTGATCATTTCAATCATATCAGGCCTCTTTAATATTGGGTTTTTTTTTTTTTAGATTGCTGTATATATATATATATATATTATCGAAGGCTTAACGACATCTAGGCTTGACATTTGTGCCTATCTCCTCCTGTGCCGCTCTATGCACAGTCTTAATTTTTTGTGGACCATAGTCTGCCTATCTTAATGTCGCATTTAGTAAGTAAAAACCAAGGACTACTTACTGATTTTAAAAAGTTATATTTTCTACTTCATTCAACAAACCTATTTTCAGCAATCACACACACACATACACACACAGGCGCCCGCGCACACACACATCCAAACCAGAAAAACAAAATACTACGTTATGATTTAAAAACGCGACTATGACAAAGAGATTTAAAGCAACATCAAACTATCATATAAAAGTAATAATTCACCTATTTCAAATAAAGCAGGTAGATAGATCTATATCTAGGCCTGCCCTAAACTTAGCCTAGCATTAAAAAAAACGTAAGTTTGGTTAAATCGAATCGAGATTGGGTAGGCCTAGATGGAGATCCCGCCTAGCCTAGAGTCTAAATTTAGATCTAGCTTCTAGATTAGATCTTTTGAGTCTGTTTCAATTCATCGGAATCATAGATCAACATCCAAGTTTGATCTTAAATCTAGAAATAGGCATTTTATTTAAAACTAGAGTCTAGATGGAGATTCAGATCCTGATAGGCCTAGATCTAGAACTGGGCCTAATCCTGATAAAATTAAATCATCTTGATATTGTTGGATCAAGAATCTAATCTAGATCTAAGTTTATTACTATTAGGATCCATACGCCTAAACTTGGCAAGTCTTTCATAAAATTTGGTTTCAGGATTCTGAAAATGGGATGATTCTTTATCGCCCAATACCGAAATTTAGAGAATTGTTGATTCATGTTGAGATTATGATTGCAAACCAGAGGTAGCAAAATTACAATACCTGAATACTAGATCTAGCCTAGATATTGATTTAGATCTAGAATTAAGTATCTCGATAGCTAAAGTTTATTTCAAACTTTGCGCTCCATTATTGCTACAATAGTGAAAATTTTTACTTAGGCCTTACTTTAATTATCATGGTGATTCTTCAATAATTGCATTTAAATTTTGAATTGCAGTGAATTACTAAAAAAGCTAGGATCTTGAAATTCTCTCCGTGTCAAGATGTCAACTTCCAGACTTCAGGATCCTGCTCAGGCAAGGATAAATGGAATTGAGATTGCGACACACAACAATAACTTCATTTGGTTTACTTTTGCTCTGAGTGAAGGACATCACATGTCGAATTCATAGGGCATAAATACTGAATGAATCATGGCAGCTGCTAGATTAATTTTTAATTGATTATTGCAAGCCCCGAGCCCTTCAAAATGATAGAATACAAGTTACTCCATTCCATAGCTGACATGAAATGATCCTCAGTTAATTAAACCTTATTAAGGCTGCGTTATGCAAAGCACCTTTGTTTGGTTTATGTTTTTGTTCTGGGATTTTCAATTCATTTGCGAAAGAGTGTCAGTTTTTTTGTCTGGCTACAAAATCAGTGATCATTCAATCTCAATCAAGAAATATATTGGAATAAGGCTACATTTCAGGTGACGAATTCTTTTGTTCCCATTTTGGTTCATTAATTTTTCACTTTTTTTTTCAAGCGTACTTTGCGTTTTGTTTACTGTAGGTATACCCAAGTTCAGTAGAATATGGTCCTGTTCAGGTTTAGAGAAATCTGCTTCAAGTCGTAATGTTATAAGACATTCTTCAGCATATAGTTTAAGGCAAACCTTGATTTATATGCTCAAAAATATAACTTTTTAAAATCAGAAAGTATTTCATGGTTTTTATTTACTAAATGCGACACTAAGATAGGTAAATTATGTTCAGGAAAATGTCTTTTCATTTCCCGTTCATTTGAACGGGCAAACATGCTTGTATATATCTATATGTATATATATATATTGAGATTGAGATTGTCTCCTTAATGTGTTTTTTTCTTCTGTCAATTCAATGTGACTTTGAATGATCTGAAGACTTATATTGATATTTTTCAATGGTTCTCTTTTTTCTTTTTTTTTTAATTTTCTTTGCAGACTGGCAAGTTTGTGATAACAGATGTGAAGAATAGAAATGGGTTTATCATACATTGTGGTCACATGACTGAGGGTTATTTCTCAAAGGGACAGAATGTTGAGGCATCTGTGTTTATGGTAAAAATTTTTTACATCGACTTCTTCTATGGCTCATTACTCTCCTTTCTGCAAATAAAAACTTTATTGAGTCTCCATTTAGAACTTGTGCTATTTTGGAAACACAAAAAAAAGGAACTTATAATTTGAGAGAATCTTTCCTTGATTCTGGCATGGGCTGACAGGTTCTGATATCGGCACAAAAAAAAAATGGCTAAGATGAAAAATAGAAGATTTGGTTTGACGAATTAAAAATGTGAAAAGTGCCTGGGCTAAAGTAAATGGTTTTATGAATTCTCTTATCAGGAAAGGAGAGAGGGCTGCATGCGTAACCATACAGCAACTCACCTACTGAACTCAGCCCTGGCAAGTGTTGTACCTTCCTCGCAGCAAGAGGGATCCAACATTACTCCCTACAAACTGACTTTTGATTTTCTTGCTCTGGTGAGGCAATTGCGTTTACTGTCATATGAAATAGTCCTATTCCTTTTTTGTGGCTCAAAGCAAGTCTTTTATATCTTTCAAATGTATTGCAATCATGGAAAATGTATTTGACTAAGTTAAATATGTTCCATTTTAAAGTCTCCATTTTTTTTTTGCAAAAGCATTCTGAAGAGGAACCATAATTCTAAAGAATTGTATTGCAACGTCTGACTATTAATGGGGGTCCTTTTATATGTGCACTTTCTGATTGATTTTAGAACCTATAAAAATTCAATTATTGGAGCCCATCAAACTCAAAGACAGCAACAGAAAAATATGGCATTTAAGCTGTGTATATATTGCCTCACCCACCCCAACCACCCCATGTCCCTTTTCAAAGAAATCAAAATTAATTTCTGCACATTTGCTTTTGGATCTTTGTTGTATAGCATAAGCAAGACTAAGCCAATCAATAATGCATCAATCAGTGCTTCAGTCTGCAAATTCAATGACTGTTCTAATCCCTACAGAATCCTGTGAAACCTGAACATATTGAAGCTATTGAGAGCCACGTGCGGAACGCTGTCAAGATGGAACACCATGTCACACAGTGCAAGTTGCCCTTGCACGAAGCGATGGAGATACCAAACCTTAGAAAGCTTCACAATGAGGTGAAGTAAGAATATCAGCTGAGAATTAAGTGCTCACATTTGGATGATTCTTTTTGCTATTAAATCATGAATAGATGTATGGTTTTACCATAATGAGAGTATATTGTGGCAGGAACAAGTATAAATTAAATGCAAATGAATAGCATTCTGCCCACAAAATGAGACGCTTTGCAGAATAAATTGTCTCGGGGGGAAAAAAGGTGCTTGGTGTCCCAGAAATTATCTGCCACAGATTTTAAACAATACCAAACGTTTCAAGACTCTCTCAAAGGTTGTAAGAAAAATTTGGGTGTAATAAGCTGATAATTCTGGCAACTGCACCACTATTTATAAGAGACTCTCCTGAAGAAAAGTTTGTTGTAAAACATCAATAAACCTATCAACAATATTTTTGTGTAAGGACACCTCAAAATGGTATTCTTAGTAATCTTACACAAATATAGTTTCACAATGATGATGCATTACAGCAACAGAGTTTTGTTTTATCATTAGAGAGATCCTGTGAGCGTTTCTTATTTGAAGTCTGTAGAAAGTACAAACCCCATTTGTGTGAATGAGTTGTTGCTGCGATACATCTATTTCTGCTGTTTGCACAAGTACTCATAGTTGTAAACCAACTGTTGTCAGCTTTTCTGCTTTACTTTCAAATGAACATTAGGCCTGTGAAAATGTTCTGATTTTTTGTATCGTGTGAATTAGGTCCATCAGAATTATTACCATAGCCAAAAACGAGTGCAATATCATCCATAGACTTAACACTACTGATAATATTACTACACTTCATTTGGCTTTGGCAGAATAAGGTACAGCTTGTTTGATTGGAAGTGTTAATCAGATTTTGAGAAGGGCTATGATGTGGTTGAAACGTTTAAATGTTAGACTGAGATTTGGGTTTTATTTTCTATTTTGCAGTTTTGTGAGATTTTACTTCCCTCCATAGCAATAAGTGTAAAAGACAAACTCTCCCTGTTGCTAATACGATATGATCCTTTGTACACTCAATAGAGAGATACTAAAACTTTCAGGTTTATCCAGATGAGGTTTCTGTGATCACTGTAGGGCACGATGCTGCCGAGGTTATATCAGCTGAGTTATGTGGTGGAACGTGAGTTTTGCTTGCATTATTATTGCTATATTTTTTTAAAGATTGGTCTCTTTTTAAGGTTTTATTTTTTACTTTTCTCTAATGATTACATGATTTATAAAGTTTTTACATTGTTATGTTAGATACTGGTGCAAATACATTGTTGTTTTATTTTATGTCATAAAATTTTTCACTTTGTTACAACTTTTCTTAACTTGCAACAGAGTTAGAACTAAAGGAAACCTATCTAATTGGATTTTTTTTTAAATCTCATTTTCTGCTTCTTAGTTTAACCTGCATTTTGATCTGTTAAATGACATGTATGAGAATTTCTTAATCTTTTTTAAATATTAATTTAATTTTAGCTTACAAGAAAATTGTCTCCTGTGGTGAATGTGTTTTTGTCGTAATAGAACAGATCAAAATAAAACTGAACCATTTTTCTTGTATTTATGTAAACATCTCTATCTCCAGGCATGTGGCAAATACCATACATCTGGTGGATTTTTGTGTGACGCAGCTCAATACCAAGTCACAGAATGTTAAACGTATTACGTGCGTCACAGGCAGGGAGGCGGAACAGGTAGTGTGTTTTGTAGGCTGCAAGGCTGCTTCATATGAGTCAAGCCTAATAATCATAGTATTTGAAAATAAAGTGATCATAAATTTTTACTGTTAACTTGTGACTAATGCCTTTGGTATTTACAAATTGGACAGAGGTAACATAGAATTAAAAACACATCAAATATAAAACTCCCAAAAAAAGCATGACTTTATTTTCAAATATTCTACAGGTGCACAATTATGAACATTATGGTAGAAAGCTTTAAGTGTATCACATGGGCGCCTCTCTTTGCCACTTTGTTTGATTGCAGTTTCTCTATTGCTGGCCAACAGATACCAGTTTACAGCCCTGTGATTTTTTATGGCTAGCTTGGTGGCATCTATGTATAAGCACAGAATTTTGTTTATTTTATTTTTTGCTCATACCTTATAAGTTATGAAGGAGCTAAGGCAAAGTCAAAATCTCTTTTAATCGGCTGAATCGGTAGAGAAGGACTTCTCTAAATTGTTCTGTCTCATTATCATAATAATAGATTTAAATCTTAATGATGCAAATATTTGGGATTGCTGCTTCAGGCATTGCTGAGTGGGAAGCTGTTGTGTCTAGTGAGTGACATGTTGCAGTCCATGAATCTGCAGCAGCCAGATTTGTCTGATGGTGCGACTCTCATCTCCAACACAGCCCTACAGGTTGGTGCTCTTTTTCAAACTTTATGACGATGGGATATGAGATCACAGAAAAGACGAGACTCTTGTCTCAAAAGATTTAAAGATGAAAAAAATGAGCATTAATGATTTACAACATTAGTATTTGTGTAGCAATCCCATAAAGCAAATCCATTTACACATCCATATGAATGATTTTTAAACAAAAACTTTAAACTGAAGGGGTGAAACTAAGGCATTCTCGATGCATAAAATTTATGTAGGCCTACATAAATCAAATGTAATTTTTAATTCTTTTTGATTGACCTCATGTAGGCCGTCAACTTAACATGTAAGCATTTTTTCTTTCCACTTTCACCCTTGGTGGAATAAATGTTTATGTTTGTGTGTGTGTTTATCTGTGTTCTTGTATATTAGCTGCGTGATGTGATGGAAGCTCGCCAGGAGAGACTGAGACACAGTTTGCAGTTTTTGCCAGATTGTGATGTCTCACAACAGACTAGACTTGTGGCGATGCTGGCTGAGACAGACAAGGTATACACACTAGACACACAAATTTATGTTTAACTTATCAGGGAGTTTGATTTATCAGGTTGTAAAGGGAATAGAAAATGGAATGTATGTTGAAAGCTACAAATAATTATCATATGTTGAAAGATTTTTCCGTAGCCGGATTTCAAGAGAGTGGACTCTCATGAACACATGGCACAGTTTTCTTACACAGAGGAATTTGGAATTTTGAAATATTTTTCTTCATACTTTATAGTGAAAGATCTTGAAAAGAGTTTCAATAATCTCACAGGTACCATCTTTACTTTCAAAGTTTTGATTCCATCCAGGATTTTCTAAATTTTTTTGACTGCAACCAACCTCAACCCTTCTCTACTTCCCCCGTATTTTATTTTAAAGGTTGTAAAGCAGATACTTTATTGGGTTTTTCTCTTTATGCTTCACAGAGCTTAGCCTGGGTTGACTCCGTGCTGAAGCTGCTGATAGATCAGCAGGATACGGAGTTGACACAAACACCGAGCCTCGTGATTACCACACTCTCAGCTGTGGTTGGCATTTTAAAAAAGGTGAAGATAATAGGGCATGCTGTTTTTTTCAAGTTTCAAGTACTTGTGTTGATTGCTTTTGATTTGATTTCAAGCACATTGAGGAAAACAAAAATTTCATTTGTGATTACATGAAAGGAAGAAGCATTGAGACATCTATGTATTGGGCTCTTTTTGTAAGGCAACAAACATTAAGGAAGATTGGCAGACAACACTTGAAGTTGATGTTGGGTTGAAAGAAATATAATAGAAACTTAGAGTCATTAAAATTCTCTTGATATTTAAAAGGCTGTTTGCATCAAACTTTTGGCTCTTTGAGAGCAGTTTCGTGTAGAGTAATTATATTAGAGGTGAAGAAGATAACAATCATAGAATTGGAGACAGCCTAGAGAGATGAATCACTGAATGCCAGGACTTTTTCCCACAATTTAATGTAATTAAATTATTTTTAAAACATAGTTTAATGCTTTTTTCAGTAGAATGGGAGAAATATGTAGATAGCATTGCCACAGAATGAGACAGTATAATAGAGAAAAATTGGCTGGGGAAAAATAGTTTCATGCTTCTGAAAAATCTCTGATCTCTAATTTTAAACAGTGTCAAACATTGCTACTCTTTAAAACATAATACAAAACTTTGGGTGTAAAAAAAGTTGATGAGTCTGACAGCTGCAGTAATATTTATCATACATGTTCCTGCAGCAAAACATCTTATTTTGGAAATATCTCTAAACATGATTTCTTATTTTGGAGAATTTCAAATCTACAATGCTATGCAGATTTTGCTATGTAAAATAATAAATTAAATATAAGAGACTTTTATTATCGGATTCTAATTTTTTTTTATGGTTATATTTCCAAGGGTAAAGATCTGGAGCTGGTGCAGAAGACCGCCCGAGATGAGGCTCACACTTGTCTTCATAGCCTGGAGCACAAAGTGACAGAGGTTGTGAATGAGAGGATGCTAGCAATGCTGGCCCAGGTAGACATTAAATTTTATATTTGCAGCTTCTTTCTGATACAGCTGAATAGTTGGATATGGCTACTTTTTCACGGCAAAAATCCCTAGAAATTGACCATCTTACATTTTGTTTGACCATCAAAACCTTTTGGTCACATCCTTATTGGTTTCTGTTCCTGTTACATTGTAGTTTTGTGACACAGAGAGGGGCTCCATGTAAAAATTATTATGCTCTGTGGCATTTTATTTTTCTTGTATAATGAAAATGTTAACAGTGCTATGACGAGCATGCTTGTTGCAGTTTCTTCATGAAATTATACATTAAAAGTTCCAAGCTAAGGATTTTAATTTGATTCTGCTCGTATTTAGTTTTGCAACAATAATATAAGTCCCAAAAAAAAGAAAAAGATTATTATTTTGAGATTTTGAAGGAACAAGTCTCGATAGTTTTTTTTCATATGTTGTTCGCAAAAACTACTGAAACTGAATTTGGCAGCTGTATTTGGACTTTTTTAGAAAAAGCAGTAAAAAAAAGGAAAATGAAAACAACAAACTCAAAGTCTTTTTTCTCAAATGTGTACTATATGTCATCGAATTCAATAGGATTGGTCTTAAGACATAATGAGGGGAAAAACATTAAGAGTGAAGACAACATTGACCTTCCAGTTTTATTAATTCTTGTCCTCAGAGCATTCAGAACACCACAAAACAGTTCAAAGATGAAGTGGAATTTGGATTTTTTGTACCAAAGGACTTTGCTCCTAGACAGGTAAACATTAGTTTAAAAGTTTTTTTTTTTTTAGGGTTTTTTTTTCTTTTGTTCATTTTTCTGGTAAAAAATGTTACTTTTTTTAGAAAAAAAAAAGGCATAATTAGAAAGTTTGCAAAGCAGTGGAGACCTCAGGAAGATGAAAGATTGACTGTCATCCTGGAAATACCTTACAGTGCTTACAATTAGTCAGTTCTTACCAACTTACAGTTTATCTAGGTTATGACGTGTTAACTAACAAACTAAACCTTTTTCTGTTACAAAAAAAAATTATCCCACTTTTGTACTTGATGGACTTTGAGAGTTGAGGAAAGTGGAGCCAGTTGTTTGACTGACAATATTTAATTATGATTGATGGATAATGGCATCTTGAGAGACAGACCCTGGGATAGGGGTCGCCAGAAAATGACATTTCTTGAAAGTGTAAATTCTAAGGCATCAGACAGAAAAAAAGTTAATTCTGAAACTATTTTTTTTTTTTTTTAAACATTCTGATGTTAATTTTTTTACCTGGACCTAATTTTTAGGTATATATATATATAATAATTACAGTATGCATTATTTTTTTGTAGTCTAAATTTTGGCAAAAATGATCATCTTTCTCCTACTCCTAGAGCCATGTGAGATGTCTTTATTGTTAGAAACACACGATAAATGTTTAAAGGTAGTGTAGTCAGCTTTGCTAAAGCCAAAATTCATCATTATTTTTCTAGTTAGCTAGATCTAATATAGCTCTGAATAATTGGCAGCCAAGATAGAATATAGCTTTGATGTCTTGAGAATTTTGTTTTTAATAATGGAGGTGCAACTTTGACTGGATAAAGGTTGAAACAGTACAGTGGACCAGATTGCATCTTTATTTTTATATAGCAAAATCGGCGGGAGTGGACTACAATTTCGTTATAGCCAAGTTTTCGCTACAGCCAAGATCGTTGTTAGAGAACCAAAAAAACTTCAGATTATCAGATTATTAATATTAAGTGGAGTTGGGGCCCTATTTATAAGATTGATGTGTCTACAGAAGTACGCAAGCCACTCTTTAGCTGACGAGTTCCTTGGTTGACAGCAGCACTTATCTTGTCTTTATCTTTCAAGATTGTTGAAAGGCAATTTTGAGCAATAGTTTTGTGTCAAAAGATAGACACTTTCTTTTTTTTGATGCCATTTTAGTTTCACGGATCTCAATCTCAGTGGTAAATTTGTGATGAACAAGAAAACGAAGTTACTTCTGAGGCTGAAAGATTCACAATGGCTGAGCAAATGACACAAACTAGATTTAAAGAGCAATAAGATGTGCCAAAGTTCTTTATCACTGTGATCAGGGCCCACACCACACACAAGCAATGCCTAGCATTCATTATGCAAACTCTTGAGTGTTTACATGTATTTAGCCAATCATGAGAGGACCTGTTGCGGTCAGCATTCTGTAACTCGTGTAAGCACACTAGATCTAGCATAGAAAGAAGGACTTGCAAAGACAAAGGTCCATGCAACAGGCCTGGAAGTCGATCACTGCTTCCCATTCAGTATCACAGACATGATGTCACCCCCCTCTCTCTCTCTCTCTCTCTCATGCGCACGTACCCACACACACAGTCAAGACGCAGACTCTATGCAATGTTTACAGTACCGCCAGCTGAGTCATGCCTGTCCACCATGCACTCACTGCCCCCTTCCTCTTTCATCACTAACACACTACGCCATACGCCTTTGAACAGGAGAGAATTTTACACTCTCCTCTACCTGTATAACACACGATAGGCCCGGCCCAGCGCTGCTGTTTTGGGCATCGCAAGTATGATTCAACTTTGCAAAGTTTTGAAGCTTTTTGGTTAGACTTTTAATCATCCATAGCTTCGTTACGCCCGAGGTCTGAATAGCCCTTGTTCGTTAAAGCAGGGGTTCGAATACAGTCATTTAGTAAGGATTAAAAGCTTTCTAGTAGGTTCCTTCGTAACAAAGAGGCTTCGTAACGGCCAATGTTGTTCTAATCGAGGTCTACTGTATAAATTTGTGCAGTTCAACTGAATACAGGATTAAATAGAGAGTCAGAGTTGTCAATATCTGTTACAGACTTGGCACCAGAAGAAAGAGAATGGAACATGAAAAAGTTAAAATCTGACTAGTTTTCTTCAGACTCTTTCATCCAGTTATGTTTTTGAGGAGAATGCGGTTGGTGCTTTTAAATTAAATAATTAGCATTGTTTAGATTAGATGCATAAATCTTACCATTCCATTCTGCATACACATTTATTGATTTTTTTAAATCCAGATGTGAGTAGAAAGAAATAAAATTTCAAAATTAAAAGTAAATTGTTATATTTACTGCAGGGTAGGCTGTTTAGAGGCAAGAACAGCATGAGAGTTTAACAGTTTTTCTTTTATTTTATTTTATTTTTCTTTTCTTTTTTTTTTTTTTGTAAAATTCTTCATGTTATACCAACAGTACTGATTGACTTGAATGATGAGCAAAGTACATGTATTAATAATCAGATTACATCTTTATTGTCTCAAAACAGTCCAGAAGAGTCAGAAGTCACAGTTTGAGTTGTTTACAACACAAATGCAGACATTGAAGTTTATAGCCTTTGCAATAGGGAGAAAACGGAGTGAAGAAAAAGTTAATAGTTATTCTGCATTAAGATTTTAGGGCTTTAATTTATTCTTCTTTCTCAGAAGTGTGAAATGCAACATGATCTGGCTGGTTAGTGATTAGAACTGCTCTCAAGATACTCTATGTAAACTACTTTAGATTTTTCTCTGTATAAGCTCAAAAGTTTTCATCTTATCTTTCTGCACAGCTAGTGAAGGCGTTTCATCCTGACTGGAAGGTTTGGGATCTGTGTACTCGCCTCTCCCTCGCTCATTTTGGCAAGAAAGCTGTCACACTTGTGTATGGGGTGGAGAATGATGATGTGAGTTACTCAATAATTTTCTGTTATTGTTGGCTTTGCTAACAATCTTCCACATCTGACTTGAAACCAACACTAATGAGTCGAATATTGCATGGACCAGAAAACAAGAATTCTCGTGTGCACAGTGTTTTGTTGCTGCTTTTTTCCCTGTCAATTTGAATAGTAAAATATTTATATCTCTATCCAATTTACTCTTGCAGAGCTAATGGAGTGTCAAATTGGGATTGATCCTTATTGTCTTGACTAATGCACCACCGCTGAAAAGGGAAGAGGGGGTTTTGCCCTGTAATAGATCCACTTTAATATCTATATTATATGAACGTACCCACATCCATATCACAGTTGACACTGAGCCTCTAAAATAAACATTTTATATAATTTTTTTATCAGAGAGTCAGGCACATACAACTAACTGTGTGTCCCTCAAGCTAGTACTAGTGGTAAGGCTCAGAAGGTCCCTAAAGATCTCGATGCAGGTTAGCTATCCACTGTGCCACTAAAATCCTTGGAGATAAAAAACTAGCTTTCAAAAATTGTAGAAAACTTTATTCCCTTAAACTTTGCAATTCTCCAGAATCATCATTCATGTTATTCTCAGAAATAAGAAATAATTAAATCCTGTCCGAAATTCATACAATTCCTTATCTCTTTTGTTTTTATTGCTTCAGGATAATGACCAGAGATTTTCAGAGATGCTTGCCAATCTGCAGCAGATAGCAACGACCAAGGGAAAAAAAGTGACAGCATCTGGTGGGAAGATAGAGGTCTTTATGTTCACAATAGACAGCCGTGGCCAGAATGTAGACAGAGTTTCATTGCAGAATCAGTTCCCTTGTCGTTGGGTTGACGTTGACATAGTGTCAAAAGATTAAACTCTCCGAGTCAGACCCATAGTGCCATAGAGTGGAAAGTGTATAAATTTTGATCAGCTTGTATCCTACAGTAGAAGTGACTAAATCGTTCATGTCAACAGACATGCCTACCGTTCCAGAAATTCCGGATTCGTTCCGGAATTCTACCAGAAAATGACCTGCGTTCCGGAAATCCGCATTTTTATCACAAAATCCGGAATTTCGCCAATTTGTGATCGGTCATACTCACAGAAATAATCCTAGTCTAGATGTCTAGCAGCGCATCTCTGCATAAATAACCGAGAGTATTAAAGGGCTTAAAGAAAAAAATAGATAACGGCATTAACACTGGGACAACTTTTCATACTTATAAAATGCATAGCGCTCTTTGCTACACCTTTTTTCATAACACCCAGCGTGCATCTTGCAGACTGAGGAGGGGTTGGGGTGGTTTGGGGCAAACCTATGGATGCAGTACATCTATAGACGAACATCATTGTTAGGCCTACCATCAGTCCCATCACTGACTGTTGCCGCGTTGACGGTCGGTCATTCACACTATGACGTCACTCACCTGGACTAGGGTTTTTTTTTCAACAAACATATCTTTGCGAGGAAAGCAAATACAAAAATTCTGACGGCAAATTTGAAATCAGTGACCTCGATTTAAGAAAATCGTCGCTGCAGAATTTCAATTTTTAAAGAAATAAAGATTTTTGGGGTAATTTTTCCCGTTTTAAATCTGTCAACTGTACTATTGTAGGTCAATGGTTTGGTCGCACTTAATTATCTAGACTTTAAGACTACTATACGCGCAGAGAAGTTATAAACCCAGCATTGAACTTAGGCTCGGTGCGAACCTGTCTGATTGATGCCAGTCTCTTGCCATTGCCAGTCCTATGATAATACTATGAACTATCCATAGATTTAGATTTTAATATAAAACAATCAGGCCTGCGTATCTTGGATAAGTCTACGTCTCTTCAAAATGACCAAAAAAAAATTGGTCTTCATAGAAGCTCCAATCCACTAAAGACAACAGCATTGTACTGTATTGGAAAAGAATGCATCGAGGCAATCCGCATCTTAGGGATAGAAAAGGGAAATGTTTAATG
>BLXT01001485.1:405849-423872 GCA_019648995.1 Plakobranchus ocellatus
TTTCGTTACTAAAATCCTTGTCAAAAAAAAAAACAACCCAGAATGCAATCTGTTGGCACTAAATGGTATTAAAATAATGAAGATTTCACCATATCAAGTTTAGAAAAAAGTTCTGTAGGGGAAAACTTGACAAATTAAACTCATTCACACTAATTTCATGACACAGTACAATGTACTATAACATTAACAGTAAAAAATTTGCTTCAAAGCTATTCTACACGGGTCTCCATCCAAGCTAGCTAAACTCAATGTTACTATACAACTAAGTTCACTAATTTCATCTACCTATACAACTTGATACAAAACATTCAAAGATTAAAACACTAGAAACTACAACAAAGTTTCTATCTTTCCAGCTTAAATAATAGTAAAGGACAAATAATAAACCTACAACTAAACCAAAAAAACCAACATACTTGTTAAAACAAAACCTGTATATCTTCTACTCGATTTAACACAATAAATATTAATGATACTTCATACCAGTTACGTCACTAGTACTACATGCCTTGAGGTACAATAGAATCATGCAGAAAGCTCATGCCCTTCATTACAGCTTGCCACAAATTAACCTATGTTGTTAACATCAACTGGCTGATTGTGCATCACACCAGCATTTGTTGCTTTGATTACGACTAAAGCGGCCATTCTGAGAGAAATGCCCTATGAATCATTACAAAGGCCACAGATTTGTGTTGCTTCACCAAATTTGTTGGAGACATAAATAAACATGAGGTAAATATATTTAAAAAAAAAAAAACAATTTCAAAATATTAAGACTAATAAAGGCAGAGCATAAATAGAAATTTATAATTTGTTTTCACTTGTTTCACTCGAAGTACTTAACAATATTGTTGTAGGAAAAATGCCGAAGATATGCCATAAAGTTTATTTGGTTTCAAAGGATTGAAACTCTCCAAGCTTAACCCAGAAGTTGTAAACATCAATTGCCTTATTGTGAGACAGAGGCCTTGGATCCAAAGGTCAGCACACACAGAAAACCATAATCTAGACAACCAACATCTTGAGACAAATATTAGAAGATCTATATTGTAAGAGGAACACTATCAACACAAGACTAAACATTAAAAAAAATAAGACAAGCTTTAGTCCACAACATAGACATCTATGTACTACTGTTAGTAAGACCTGACTTAAACACACGCATTGTGCTTACACAGTTTCACACTTTACATTAGCATTCCATACTTTTCTTTATACATAATTTAAAAATCTATTAATGTTGATAAGGATGAAACACAAATAAAAATGATGAAGGTCCCGCAGTGTGTGTGAAAAAAACACAAACAAAAAAGCATAAAACTTCTCTCTTCAAAGCTTTCTAAAAGTTAAGTGTCCAACCTTTAGCAAGTGACATCTCACTGGACAGGACTGACCACTTGTTGCCATACGATGCTGTGAGGGAGAAAGGTTGCAGGAACAGCCGAGATCATACAGTTATTGTTCTGCAGCTCCTGTCTGCCACAAACCCTTACAAACTAAATTCTCACACACTAAATCCTTTTTTTGTAATAAATCACTCACAGATCAGTACATTCAATGAGCTCAGACCAAATTTCATTGTGCGCAAATGTATCAGCTGCAGATACCGACATTAACACATAAATAACACCAGCTTATCACTTTGACCATATCCACTCTGCAACAGGCGTTTGCAAATCTGGAGCAGCAGCGAAGAATCAAGCGCAACGTCCAAAGCATTTCTGCTACTTTTCGCCCGGTTTGAAAAATCACTTTTAGTCTGTCACTCGCCATTTTATCCTCTTACTGGTTTAGCAAGGCTGACTTCTCAGTCCATGATGAGTTAGAGATGGTGACCAGTTGTATATCTATGTATAACTATTGTCGTGTCTGCGTCTGCCCTGCCAGCCAGAGTGAGGTGGTTGGCACGGCTCTCTCATCAACTGTACATGCCTAATCCAAAGATGGAGTGCTGGTGACCTTGATGCGGCTGCAGGAGAAAAACAAGAGAATCAAACTATAAACATATGATACTGTATGGCAAGCGGGCAAAATCGAAAAACAAACAAAAAAGAAAAATGAAAGAAAAAGAGAAAAATATATTTTTCACAAGTCTCAATCTAGCTTGAAAAAGATTGTATCCAAAGTCTGAGTCCCCCAGACTTCGGCCCATACAAATATAAAACTTTTGGTATTTCAGCAATAATTTCCAATATAAAGTCAACTTAGCTGGGAAAAAAAAAAACTACCTCCAAATGAAGAAAAGCATGCAATATATCCTCATCCTTAATTTAAAAAAAAAAAAAAACAAGACTGAGAACTGAGTATGCATGGACTAGCATTCTTTTTTTGCCACAAACCCCCCCCCCCCCTTCTGATCTCCATTTATTTGTAAGTTTTGTTGAATCTAAATCAAAGGCTAAACACAAAAACTATGTACAAAATGAAAGGTTTAGTGGCTGGCCATTGCTGGAAAACCTTTGGTCATGCACATTCTCAACTCCAACAAAACTACTGGGGGTTTTAAGTCACAGTGGATGGCAACCTGCCCAAAGATCTGCAGGGATCATTCTGTGGCAAGTTTGAGCCCTGCCACCAGCACCCTAGCCTGACACCAGAAAAGCTTCATAAAAAATTGTTGTCTTCAGTCTTTATACAAGGTTAAAGACTGATATCTCATCATCTTTCCTCTGTTTAAAGGCTCTTGTCCAAAAAGTATCCATAGCAACATGTGACTGAACTGCTCGGGTTGCATTACATATCAATCTTATAGAAAAATATGTCACATACCGTTTGAATCTTAAACTTGTCATAGATGCTGACCAGTTCCTCCATTGTGTACTGGTTCAGCACGACAAACTTGTCCAGGGTTGGACTAGACTTGCGGGCACAATCCTGACAGTGGACCAGGAACTGACCATCAACTTCAGTCACAAACAGGATGTTGAACACTTCAACCTGGTTGGAGGACAAGACAGTCATGATGTTAAGCATGGGGTTTTAGATAAACTGAAAACCACTTAGCGTCTACACCCTGGAAATATTTTACATATGAAAAATGTTTTGTCTTGTGTCAGTGTTGATTATTATGATTTGCACCATCAGACTAAATAGTGACAAAAATAAGATAGATGGTTAAACTTGTACAGTAAGCATTGGCAGATCTGCCTAAATTGCTGGTGTTTTACACCAAAATACTCTGATAATATTTCAAGGAACCTGATAGTGTACTGCCTCATTAGACATCTAAAAAGGAGAACTTTCCAGCTTTTTCTTCAGCTGATTTTTACCAGTAAGATGTTTCAGTATACACTTTAGTGAGATACATAATAATGAAAACAATAGAGACGGCAAGGTGCAACACTCTTGCACACAAATATAATATATATCATTCTGTTAAAAGACCCCGAGGATACAGGGGCAGGTACAAGTATTGAGAGAAACTTAAGGAACACATAAGCATATTTAAGGTTGCAAGGGCAGCTGCTAAAGAGGTAATAAAAATAGAAAGAGATAAACACCAATTTAAACTAAGAAAGCGATTATAAATTAAAATGCTTTGCTTTCAAAATCAGGCATGTAAAACATTTTAACTATAGCTGCGTTTTTCTTTTTTTTTGCTCCAATTTTTAAAAATTGACTTTCATAACAATCGCAATGATAAATTCTAATGATAATTGCCTTGTTGCACAATATTATTTTCAGTTTTTTTTTCCGAACTTGAATAGTGACGCTAGCCACTACTAACTGTTGCCCGGTCAAGGCTACTGAGGTGTTTCTATTAGATCTGTATAAAAAACTCAGACTAGATAGAAATTTAACAGCTTAACAAATTTAGATTTATTATTGCACAGATTGATTTGTCTATTATGATTGCTTATTGATGTTAAAAATTTTCCATAATGTATGATCAGATTTTAAAGTTTTGAGGTTAGTTCCATTTTCAATAATACTGTTGAAACGTATCAAATTAAGCAATTAAAAATGACCCTGCACTATAATCATGTTTCTAAATCTAGCTTAGGGTATCTCAGGTTGAATTGCAATAGACTCCCGATTTTTTTTTACAAAGCTGTTTTCGAAAAGATGAGCCAAATCGCTGACAAGCTGAGCTAGTAATAGGCAGAAAAATGCAGTAATGTCTAACTGTCTCAGAGCCCGGAAACCAGGTGATGGCCGGTAGTGACGTTGCGTGGCAACAAGGCAATTGAGCCAACATGAGAAGATGTGACTTCTTGGGATCTAGATGAAGTTAGTCTCTCTGAAACCCTTGCAGAAACGTACCTCACACTCCTCGCAGTAGTGGGCAGCTTCCTCTGGGGTGCGGCCATGCCACCTCACTTCCTTTTTCAGCTCCTCTACAAAGTCCAGCGTCATCCGCACCTGCCGCAGCGACCTCATCAAAGTCGTTCTGATGAAAGATCATACAGCAATGATAAACTCAAGGGACATAGTGTGACAAAAGCCAATTATCTTTTTTTTTTTTTAAGGTAAATTTTGTACCCCCCCAAAAAAAAAATATTCCTCAGGGTGGGTGATTTTCAATAACATATCACTTTGAAAGTTATTCTTATCTTATATTCATGTAAAACAAATTACATCCAAATAACATTAACTATGTTAATGGTTAACAAGAGAATATAATCCACTCAAACAAAATAAATCACAACTTACTTGATGGCCTGGCAGAGTTTGGGATCAGAGAAACCAACGTTTTGAGCCAGATTCCAAGACAGACTGATCATCGGCACGATGGACTTGTAGCTCTGCAGTTTGTTGTACTCATAACGCTCCACGCCTAGAGTGTACTGCCTGTAAGTCATGGGCCCCACATTCCAGGCAATGTTGTTACACCAACCCTGGGAAACACACACACACAAAACCGTAAATCATAATCACACAATAGCATGTGAGATAGCTTAGTTGAAGGTTTTAATCAGATTTTTTTTTTTTTTTTTTTTTTTTACAGAACAATAAACTGTCAATATTAAATCACATTTTAAATCACAGCCAACTATGGACTGACTGATAATAATTTATAAAGATTGAGAATTTACAAGCAGACACTGCCTCTCTTGTCTGCCAACATTTTTCTGTCATTTCATTAAGAAAAAACATAAAACACCTAAAAAATAACACAGCTAGAGACTCTAACCCCAATTTACTTGTAACCTACTTCCCAATGTAATAGTTTGATTGATTATTTTCACTAAGCCTCTCACATTGGCTCACATTGTGTCTTCATTTCTTACAAATCTAAGTTCACAGCTCATCAGTAAAGGAATAAATTGATAGGCTGAGATTCTGGAATATCAAGAAAATGTAATTTTCCACCAGTAAGAAGAAGCATGGTTCTCACATTCCCTCAAATTGGTTTTCTTTTACACTATTTCTGTTTCTCGCAGAGACTGCTTAATCACTAGGATATATATAAACAACTCAACTGAGATCGATTTTTTCCCATAGTTTTGTTCCATACTGAGAAAAACCCAGTAGCTTAAACTAGCTGCACAATAAACTAATGTTTCCTGAAGTAGTTGACATTGGAAAAGCATGCGAACATAAAATTTGCTGAGGGATAGAACACTTACAATGGCCTGCACCCAATGCACTGTTCCTGGACCAATCCACACGAGATCCCCTGGCTTCTGAATGAACCTGTAGACTGGAACATCTTCCTCATACAAATCCTCCAGAATGGGCCACCAGGAGCCATGAAGGTAGTTCACACCATTTCTAAAAACAGAAATGAAAAAGGAGATAAGATTTAGACCAAAAAAGGCAATAATACTAAAATATGGGTGTCAAAATTATGTAAAAATATTGTAAAGACAAAAAAAAAAAGTATGAGCATCAACTAAATTGAACAAACTTGTGTATTGATTGCATCAATCTGAATGAAACTTAAAAGTAATATTTTTTAACCAACTTAGAAAAAGCAGATCACACAAAAAAAGACCACAGATTTATCACTCATAACTTATTTTGTTTTAATATGCAATAAATGATTTTTCTTTTAACAAGAATACCAAACTTCAATTATTGTTACTAGATTAGGATAGCTTGATACAATATTATCAAAACAGTATCAGTGTAACACACATCAATCCAATTCCATGCAAGTAGCTGCCATGTAAATATTTTGCTACTTAAATTTCTTTTGCTCTTGTTTGTATATTTTCTAATGGTCTCTGAATATTCTCCAGTAGACTGTAGATTACCTCTCACACATATCCTGGATGACACCCCAGTACTGCTCCGGCACAGAGAACCATTCACAGTCGCCAGGCCCTATGTTGATGTTCACAGAGCAGAAGTTGTTGTTCTCCTGGTGACCTACACACACACACACAGATACACATAAAAACAATAAATCAACTTACAGGTCATATGAACAAGTAAGGCAAGCTTCAATTGCTTCATAAAACCTATGCCTCGTACAAAAGGGAACATTATGAGATGAAATCCCAAAATCTGATGGGCTTTTTTCTTCCTAAGTGATAAAAAGATACACATTGTTTCGTTCCCGTTGCAATCCAAATATAATGATTCTTTTCTTTCATCTTAGCATTTCTAGCCTCAGTGTGCAAAAGGGGAAAACGAAGCTTTAAAAAATCATTACCATAAAATTAATTAATAAAAACATATGTTAGGCAACTAGAGCATATGAAGATTGAGTCACAAGCTGCCATGTCCAAGAGCCTTCTAGAAAAAAATGTATTAACACAAAAAAGTTTGGGCCAGCACAGGAGATTCAGAAAAATTTAAACAAATGACAACTAAGAATTGTTTGTGTCCTACAGACACTTTCACCCTTGTTGGGCTGGCCTGCTATGGTGAGCCAGCTAACACTCATTCTTCAATATTCACAATTTAAAAAAGTGGTGATAGTGGACGAGATAAAATACCATCACCAGAACCACAGACATGGAGCTGTGAAGGTGAGTAAGACATACGGAAATGTATGTACTATGAGGACAAAAGTCTCACCTGGAGTGCGAGAGCCAGGCACCTTCATGTAGAGTTGCACCGTGTTCATGCCCAGAATGGTGTGTCCAACATGGGAGAGCATGTTGTTCCCAGACACCACACGACAGAACGACGGGAGTTTGGTCAGCTCGTGAAGCTGCACCCGCCACTTCTTCTCATCACTAAGGTCGACGTTGGTGCCAAACTTGATGGTCTTGTACCGTTTCCTGTAGGCATATGTAAAGGTTTGGTCAGAATCTCTACCTGTATTATGTAAAAAATCTTTAAAATTGGTCACAGCATTATCAAGTGTTCCTGTGTTTTGAGTTTATGTGTCTCAATTTCTAGCATGAGTTTATTAATAAGAAAGCTAAACATATTATAATTACACAAACTTTTTTTATCACAGCCAAGTATTAATGTCACAAATGGTACCTTAAATGAATGCCACTGATTGAAAAAAATAAAGTTTTGTAACTAAAGGGGGAAATATTTAACATTGCACTATTTAATCTACATTTCTAATACTGGGTGATCATGTTTTTTTCCAATTGGGCTTTTGGAAAAAGATTTTTAGACACTAAATTATGCTGTGCAAATAGATATCAATAGATAAAGAAATTCCATTGTATTATGTTCTTGTCATACATTCAATGCTTGAGCATCATTCTATACTTAAGAGAAAAAAAAAATGTATAAATCATATTTTTTTTTTCATTTTCTCAAAACACTTGGTGAATAAAATAATCAATGCAAATATGGGGCTGTGAAAGGCTTTGAATTAAATAAATAAAAAAGGGGGTCAATGATGAAAATACCTTTTGGAAGTGAGAGAAGAATTCGAATCACTGTCTGATTCTTTCACCGTGTTGCCTTTGGTTTTCTCATGCTCCTCCTGCAGTTAGGAACAAGAAAGGATACAATAAAACACTGGCCTTCTACCTCAATAGAGAGGTTTGCTCTTAAGGTTTTCCTTTTCAAACCTCACAATGAAACAAAGCAAATGCAGAAAAAAAAAAGGAGAAAAATAAAAAAAAATGTTGAAATGCTAGAACTTTTAAACTATTCAACAAAGGAATTATCTCATAGCGGCAGAAAATAGCATCTTTTGGCTTCATTGGGATTACGTTTGGACAGAAAGAGATGAGTATCCCTTTGATAAATATCACCCACTTTTTAATTTCATTTGCTTTCCTTATAAATCTAGACGTAAAACACTAAGAACTACAGTGATTAGATTTGCCGCTGCCAAATGAAAGTGCAGCATTGTCCATTCACTTAACACTACTGATACCGCACTTCACTGCACACAGAAGAGATGCAGTACGAGGAGAACCTTATCTGAAACAGTAAAATCCCACCTTGAGAGATTCCTGAAAAGAGGAGGCTTGGTACTGGGCATACTTGGCCACAGTGGTCACACCACGAGTGCTGTCACAATACCACAGCCTCTTGCCGTTAGAGTCAAAGTTCTCATCAGGGGCTTGCTGCTTCTGTAGGCAAGACAAGAACAGTGATCACTACAGAAATAAACAATAATTAAAAACAACAACAACCACAACAACAACAACAATAATAATATCAATAGTAGTAATCGTCATTGCTTTGCAAGCAAACATAGCAAGGAGATTTTGCTGAAAAATCTGCTAGAGAGAAATAGGTTCTATGCTTTTTAGAAAGCACCAACACTTTGGAGACAAAGCACTGCGAGACTCCCTTGTTAAAGATTATCCAAGAATTTATAAGGGGAAAATTTTAAAATTGTTGCAATTTCATCTTATTTATTACAACTGTACAGGGGCATAGTGGATAGCAATCCGCCCTGAGATCTGCAGGGACCGATCTAGTGCGGGTTTAAGTCCCAGATCTGGCGTCCTGGCCTGACAACTGGCCTGAAGCCTGAGATCACCTTGTTGTGGACTGCATATGTATAAAAACCAAACCAAAACCTATAACAAATGCCAGCTCATAGAGAACTATTTATGATCTCTAACTCAACTACAGAAAAAGAAAAGCAGACAAACCTGAGTGCGAACTTCTACAGGATGGTCTGGATTTGCTTCCACTAGGGACTTGGTTGAAAACAAACCCAAATCTGAAATGCAAGTGAAAAAAAAATAGATTAAGTAAGTCTCAAGTCAAGTAAGGAAAAAAAATAGAGACCTCTTAGACAGATATTGTTTTAGTTCCCACGGAAAAAAGACAGTTGTAGGTATCCATTAGGCATAACAGTTGAGAGTTTAAGATCTGAAGACAAAAAAACAGCTTGTGAAAGTGAGAGAGAGAGAGAGAGAGAGAGAGAGAGAGAGAAATGGGGGAAGAGGTAAAGAGAGAGAGAGATAGGAAAGAAAGACAGAGAGAGATAGGGAAGAGGTAAAGAGATAGGTGAAAAATAGAAAAAGAGAGAGAGAGAGAGCAAACGATAGGATAGAGAAAGAGAGAGCTTACCAAGCTTGAGGGAGCCAGCAATCCCTCGTATCACAACCACCGGCTGTTGGTGGCAAAATTGCTGCAGCTGGATAGAGAAGGCATCCTTCTTATTGTCCAACTGTGGATGCAGCCAAAATAAACACTTTCATTAAAAATCAAATTTACACAACTACCAATAAAAAAATAAAAAACTAGGCCTGGAGAATTCTAGTAGTGTCTGTTTGTATTGAAAATGTGGAGCCTTTTCTATGATAGAACCGGCTCTTTTTAATGAAGTAAACACTCGTTATGACAGATAATAAAAGATTGTTTGATTTTGTCTACTCAGGCCTTCATTCGGGCTAGGGCGCAGGTGGCTAGGCTCTAACATGTGACAGAAGGATCCCTGCTGATCTCAGGATTGATATTTATCCACTGTGCCACCAATGACAATGATGATGTGAGACATGATTAATAACTGATGTATTTTCCTCCCTTCCTAGAAACTAAAAATAATAGAGTTAATGACTCAATCACTGATGAAGAACAGGTAGCTGGTGGTCATGAAATCATTTGTCTTAAGGTTAGATATCAAAGTCATGAACTTCTGATGTTAAATTCATTATCTTGGTGCACAACTGATTTTGATCCCTGAAGCTTTCTCATGTGCCGCATTTAATGACAAAAGCCTTTTATGGATAATCAATATACATATATAATGAGATGATGTAAGGCTCACACTTCCCTTTTTCCAAGTCTGAGGGATAAGTTTGTAATTGATCCACAAATTATTGGCTGCCTTTATTGCTTGATTTACGACATAGCTAACTAATTACTGTAACAGGTTAAACTCTTTCTCATAAAATGAACTGAGGAACAAATAAATAAGAGAGAGAGAGAGAGAGAGAGAGAGAGACAAAGGACAAAGCAGAATGACTTACATAGACACTTGGTGTTGGAGGATTGAGCGAGTCTTTAGGCAGGGGTGGACAAGGGGTGGGGGGAGGTCGGGGCGGTGGATGGTCCTCTCCCAAGATGGACATCAGTGTGCGGTGGACAAGTCCCTGACCACGGGTCAGCTCAACAATGCGTGCCCCTGTCATGCTTGTGTCGAGGGCAGGAGGGGCTGGAGGCACCTGTGATGGGAGAAGGCTTGCATCAGCCGCGCTGCGCTTCAGAACCAGCCCCAGTTCTTTGGTGGCCGACACTGTGAAGATGTCTGTGGAGGAGGAGGAAGATTTGCTGCGGTTGTTGTCATCATCATCGTTGTTGTCAATAAAGTCACCATGAGTGGACCCATGTGGTGAGGAGGAATGTATTGAGGTGGAACTGGGGGTGCCTGCTCGGCCACCACTCAGCCCTCCACTTACACTGACCATGTTTGTGTTGGCCACTGAGGTTGTCCCATTTGTTATGGAAGTGTTTGTCATAGCGCTGGAGCTACCAGCGGTCTCTGCTGCCGAGTTGCTGCTGCCTTTTGAGGTACTGTCATGTAATGATACTGCTGCTGCTGATGGTGATGACGATGAATTATTGATATTTTTACTAGACGGGGCATTGACTTGCACTGGTGAAGAGGTGAGTGTGTTACTACAGGGAAGCCCCAGACCTGTGATGTCCTGTAGAGATGATGATGATGATGCTAAAGATGGTGAGAAGGGAGAGCGGCCATCCTTGCGGTCCCCAGCAAACTGGGCCAGGATATCCTCTGCCATTGCAATGTCCTGGGAGGAGATGTCCTGGTATGACAGCGGAAACTTTTCGTCCAACATTTTTGCAGGAGATGGCTCCACAGTGCCCAGTGAAGAAGGAAGGTTAGGCAAGGGGCTGTTGTTGCTACCGCCGCCCATTCCTAGAGGTGCTAGGCTAGAGGAAGGCAGAGCTCCTGGTTTGCCACATCCTGAATTATGTTGTTGCTGCTGTTGCTGTTGGGATGTTGCAAGGAAAAGGAATACCTTTCATTATACCAGGACAAAAAGACCAATCTGATTAACTTACACCAACAAATTCGTGGCAATAAGTTGTTTTGCTGACGAGTCGGTTTGAGCTATATAAAGTGAAACCTATAAATTTGACGTGCCAGAAACTATATATGAAATTTGAACAAATCATGCACTGGGATAGGTAACAATGTTTAAAAAAATAGGCAAATTTTCCACAAAAAATCAAACTCTCTACAAGCATATCAACCCTTTTAATCTGCTCCTTCAAACATATGTTTAGCTGAATGTATTTGAAAAAAAAAAAAAAGGAATATTTCCTATCCCTGTATACATCCAAATTCTAGATCAGAATATCATTTTTGTTGTCTCCTTTAAAACAAAATAAGAGGTGAAAATTTGTCAAGCTAAGTAAAAGGCAGCAATGTAGGCGCGCAGAGAGAGAGAGAGAGAGAGAGAGAGGGGCTGCCAACCTTAAACTGCTGTGAGAGCATGTGCTGCTGCTGTAGCTGCCTGAGGAGGTTGTGCTGCTGCTGGTTCAGGGTCGCAACGCTACTGGACAGCCGCTGCATCATGTGGTACTGCTGGGGCGACAGCGACACGGGCGGGTGGGGCGCAGGGGGTGGGGGCGGCATTTCTAATGGCTCACTTGACAGCTGGGAATGGTAGTGCAAAAAAAAAAAAATAAATAAATGAAAAATGCGATTGTCATGCATTGCAGAAATTTACACAAAAAGAAAAGGCGAATTAATTTAAATTAAAATGGCTACACAATTGTTTTAAAAACAGGAGAGAGTTACAGTCATTGACTTCAAGTTGCCTTGAATCAACAGTATCAAGGAGCATACGCAAGAGTGTGGAATAATGTCAGCCAGGTGGCAACAGATTCCAAGGATGACACAGTAATACCTTGTCGTGTAAGTGAATTCAAGCATCTTATTTATTTATTATATTTATATGATCTAAAGTCGAGCTGACACTCACCCTCTTCCTGTCTTTCAGTTTCTTCTTTTTTGCATCCTCTCCTCCTGGGGAGGGGCTACCCCCATCCTGGCCTCCATGGCCAGTGCCCCTCCCCCCTCCCGCGGTGCTCCCTGTGGGCCCCGTGGTGCCCTGGCGTGAGGTCAGCTCTGCAGGGATAGGCAAGCGCCAAGCCTCCTCAATGCTGGGCAGCGTCTGACCCCTGAGGTGAGAGAGAGAAATGAGTTACAGGCTAAAATAAACAACTTTCCCTAACGCTGTTGTAACCAGGACCATGTAATGAGCTGAAGGGAGAAAGGTCCTCAGCAAGCAGAATAAAGATCTTACTGATTGGTAGTCAGAATGCCGAGTCTTTTTTTAAAACAAGGAAACACAACACTACAGTGCTGACTATGAGCTTTTATTCTCAACTTGATTTTTTTTTTCTCACTCACTAATCAACTGCCCATTAGAAAACAATATAAATCTATTTCAAGCATGCAAATCCACACGCAAACACAAAAGTATCTTTTTTATTTTTCCTTACCCAAGAACTGACGATACACAAGAAGATATGGAAACCCAGACTTACTTATTCTGGAAATGCTGAGAAGGTATATTGGCCAAATTTTGCTGCAAAAATTTGATTTTGGCTGCCAAGTTAGAGTTGGATTCTGGAGAACGAAAATAGTGACGAGACGCTATAATTTACACACAGTAGTGACATTAATTCAGAAGAAAATCATCATATAAATTATGTCAGCAGAGCTTGAAAATGGTGGATCTGATAAAGAAATCAACAGATCAGCCAAATCAGGCTCTGCCATTATACACTTTAATTTGTTCAGGTTTATGGAAGACTATGATATACTTTAGTCTGTAACAATAAAATTCGTCACAAAATTAAGGAGAAAATACTATGTTTACAGAAGCAATCTGAGACAAACAAAACAATTAAATTTTTTTTAAAATGCCAACACTACTTTTTAGTAACAAGAAATTTGCAATAGTAGTGCTGATCTTTTCATGTGGATAATGACTCCCATTGGCCATTGGTTAAGTTCTGTAAAGATCTGATACAAAGATGATTGCCCATTGCAGGCACCATCAACATGAACAACTGACTGGCAAGTTCTGCAGATGAGGATTTCTATGACAAGTCTTTTTTATTTTAATTTTTTTTTTTTTTGTGCAGAGAATAAAACTTGCTAGTCCTGTGTTAACAGGTTTGAAATTCAGAGAAGAAATGTTGGGAGTAAATAGTGTTATCTTATTAACAAATACATGTCTTGAAACCAATCCTAAAGAACACAGTGTTGCAAATCACAATTTACGCATGATTCCGTAAAACAAATGACCTAATTTACAAGAAAATGCAACATGTCTTTGGATCAGTCCTATTAAACAGTGCTGCAAATAATAATTTATGCATAATTCTTCCGTAAAGCACTCTGAAAAAAATAATATTCCACCAAATCTGAAAATTGAGAAATATGGAAACTCACCCGAATTTCTGGTGGCATTCAGGTAGCAGGTGAGGGCGTCGTTAGGCTGGTTACAAGTCTCATACAGGACGCCCAGGTCTGCCCAGGCTGCTGAGTGGGACTTATCCAATTGTACGGCACATATATACGCCTGCAGAGCGTCCATGGGCTGGTTCTGCTGCTGATACAGCACACTGAAACAGACACAACAGATCTTAACATCAAGTGATGAGCTGTATACCTACATCAATAAGCTGAACTATTCTTAAAAATTTGGCATAAAAAGAAAATCAGTGCACGTCTCTGGGTATGAATTTTCCTCTTGTGCAAGAAAGCTTATGGTCACAAAAGCTTGTGCTATAGCATGCATAGGGTATCCACATTGGGCAGGCACCACCACTCACCCTATGGAGCACCATGTGTCAGCGTTTGCCTCTGACTTGTCAATCGACTGACGGTAGGCGTCAAATGCATCATGGACACGACCTGCTCCAGAGAAGCACCTGGAGGAGACAGGGACAAAGAAACACACACACAGTGATGAGTCCACACTAGCTCTAAACCATCATGATGGATTGACAGGTTGCACATTTCTAAACACTTAAAGAAAACGTGTATATTACGCAGAAGAGATTAGATCAATATAATTAAAAAACAATTGCTAAGTGTGAAACAATACCTTACAATTGTCAACTAAAATGCTGCTAGTGCGGGTACTTGTGGTACAATTACTGCTACTATTGAAACTGCTGATTATACTACTGATGTTCTAGTCACCGGGAACCCGCCACTGTCACCATTTCAAAAGCTATTGCTACTGCCCACCGTTTCTACTGCAGCTGCCACTGCTCCTCCTCCTACCACTGCAACCACTGCTATTGCTGTTGCTGCCACTCATCATTCTACTTTTCCTCCTCCTGCTGCTGCTGCTGCTGTTCTTGCTGCCACCATTACAACATTACTACTATCATCTGTACCTCTACCTTTACTACTATCATAGGCATCGCTATCTCTAATATCATCATCAGTATTTTACGACTACTACTATCATCAGCACAAACTGTACAGCTATAAATTCTACCTACCTGCCTAGCAAATACCAGGCCTGGCCATTAGAGGAGTCAATGTCTACTGAGGCCCTCAGGTGTTGTATGGCCAAACTCTCGCGGGTACCTTTGTCCGCCAGTTGGCTGACTGTATAATACAACCAGCCTGAAGAAAGAAACAAACAAACGAAATACCAATAAGTAATTGTGTCTCTCAGTGAATTAAACTCATGTGCATGCTCATTTACAGTTAACTGACAGAAGATTTCATGATGCGGTCTAAACAAGGTGATCTCAGACTTCTAAGCCCTCCTACGGCTGAGGAGGGTTGGATGAGGGCTCTAAATTACAATGGAAACGTTCCTGCAGATATCAAGGTGGGTTTTCCAGCCACTGTGCCACCAAAGCTAATCAATTAACAACTGAATATTGATAATGCTTCAATGTACAGGATGGGTGGTGGTGTAGTATATATCTATGTACTAAAAAAGATCTCACATAGTTTGGGGAGGGGGTGGCGGTACTCTTTAAGTTATCATTTTTTTTTTCAAATATTTGTATTATAAATGAAATTTGCACTGGTGTCATCTCTCTCAGTAAATCAGTTCAAAACAGGAAGCCGTGAATCTAAACTTGTCAAATTAATTACATTAAGTGACGAATAATAATTTCCACACTGCTTGAATCTAAAAAGGATTTAAAATTGACACAAACCGGAGTTAGTACTGGATGGCACTTAAGCGTGTTATTTGCAATAGACACAACACAATACCAAAGAAAACAAACGGCCATGCTGACGCACAATGACAGGAAAAACAAACACTAGGATGGACAGTAGAGTGGGGAGCGGGGGTTTACAATGGATGTAAATGAGAGGTAAATAAAGCTATATTCGATGATGAAGGAGAAAAGTGCATAGGTTGTGATCCCAGAAATGTAGACGGATTTTCATAAAATGGCTAAAAAGGGGAGGGGGCAATGCAGGAAAAAGGGAGAGAGGGAAGGTGGGAGAGAAAGAGAGGGAGAGAGAGAGAAAGAGAGAGAGGGGGGGAGGGAAGGAGAAATAGAGACAGGGAGAGAGAGAGAGAGAGAGAGAGAGAGAGAGAGAGAGAGAAGGCAAACCCACCTCTCGTGCTCCTTGTTCCTCTGGTTCGAGACATATTAGGCTAAAACGTCTCCAACAATGGTTAGTAGTTCTGGTAGTCTACAAAATCCACTGGATGGTTAATAAACGTTAAATCACATCTAGAAAACTGTCTTGCTACAAATCAATGAGAATCAGAGCGAGAAGTCACGACACTTAACTACATCAGTTACTCGCTCAGATCTTTGGTTGCAACAAGGCTGCTGAGGAGAACATTAGACTGCAATGTTCAAAAGGTTCTGATTTCACTTCTTCCATGATCTACTAGAAACACATAAAAGGGTCAAGCAAGCATTAGAAACACAGGCAGGAGATGGTCAGAATCTAGAGGGTAAAGCTAAACACCACACTGTCATTTAATCTGATGGTAAAAGGAAAAAAAATCCTTCCTAAGATAAATAAACTGTAAAAGCTACACAAACTCAAATGTTTGGAAAGTCGTTCCTGTTATCCATTAACATCGTTCGGTTAAAAAAAAAGTCATGAAAACTTTAAAAGTTACTGTAGAAAATACATTTCACTAAAAGAATTCCAAATACAGACAATAAGGGGGGAAAGGCACCATCGTTTATATAAAAAGCGAGGGTGTTTCTTTGTCGGTTCCTTGTTGCCCGCACTCGGAACTCTCTCGCATCAATGGAAATCCTTGAAAACAGCGCTATCATCTACCACAACAAAAGGACACGGTGTCCTCTTGAGTCACGCCAGTCAGTCAACATTGTTGACAAACCAACTCATGAACTTATACATGATCACATTTTGCCAACATCCTGTCAAAAATATAATACATGTACTTTCCTTGCACTTGAGCAAAATTCTGATAGAATTGATATTCATCAGTATCAGCTCGTTTCCTCATTGGATTTGCCGAAGGATAATAGTCAGACGTGACCGCACAAGTAGTTAACACGAGCACAAAATCACCACTAAACACTCCTACTAAAGGCTGAAGATTACAAGTGGTGTAAAGATGCCACAGCGCTAATTAGTAAGATACTACAATATGCTCTTAAGGATCTGATAGTCCCAGCTGCGCAATCGTGGACTTTCCTGCAATCAGTAAAGAATATAGAGTGCAACACTAGGAGAGCCGAGATTAGAAGCTTGCATGTGAAAATGACGAGCCGATGACTAATGGCCTTCCTCTCAAAACATACACACGCATACTCGCGATATACATACAAACTTACTTAAACGCTGTCAGACACTACGCAGACAGACACCGTAATATAAGTACAAATGTTTTAAAGCAAACAAACACCGAAGCCTGTCAGGACCATATTAATATGAAAACAATCCTTCCCACTCAAATGTGGGAAGTCCAGAAAGGCAAACTGTATCAGGCAACAAATAGAGCAACAGGTCTCCCCCACCCCTTCTCTCTCTCTCTCTCTCTCTCTCTCTCTCTCTCTCTCTCTCTCTCTCTCTCTCTCTCTCTCCATTAAACATACCTCAAGTGAACACTGAATCACCCACATTCATTACAGTCAATCACATTTGTAAGAAAACAACCCGCGGCGGTGGGCTGCATAATGAAGAGAGCTCTTACTCATTTGTACAAACGTATACTATTCGGCGCGGACCACCAGAGGAGAAAGTCTACAACTACTGTAAGACAAGTACAGTTAAGACCCTTACTTAGAGCGGAGAGAGGAGCCAGCAATCGGATCGGCCCCTGCGATATTTTCTGAGCGTACGCAGAATACAGCGGGTGTGAGAGGGTTTGCCTTTGCTTCCCTCGCCGACTAAACTTTCGGTGAGTCCTAAAGAACCAGTTACCCCTAGGACATCACGAGGGATCGAACCGTTCCTCTCGTGTGGAGCAGCCCAGCGCTCTACCATAGGCGATGACAAGAGCGCTATCGCTCACCCCTCTACACCAGTGTGGTGCTTGAAATAGTACCGACCCCTGAGGAGGAGTGGCGAATACTGGCACTGGAAAAGCACCTGTCTGATTCCAGTGGTGAGAGCCTAGTGCTTCAATAACGAGAGACTACTTGCCAGGCCTACAATCACTTTGATCAGGCGACAGCAGATTCAAGGTTTAATGAATGACAAAACATCGGAACCTGTCTCACTCTCCGACCCC
>BLXT01001485.1:565276-576256 GCA_019648995.1 Plakobranchus ocellatus
ATAAGAAAGAAGGTGCCCTTTTTTTATTGAAACACTTAAGTTGAAGTTAATCGCATTAGACACGAATTAGGGACCGGCCACGATTAAGAGTCCTATATATGTTTGAATCATGATTTCGTATGTATTTACAAAAGTAAACACCTCAAAAGATTCAAAAGATACCAGTAGATACAGAAGGCCTTAAATGTGGAAGAAAACTTCCATTGGCTACGGTTTACTAAATTCCGTGACGATCTTATAGGGCCACTGTTGCTTCCGTCAAGCAAGGCATACCTTTCATTATTAATAATGTCCTCTGTTGTGAAAGACTCAAACTGCTCCATTAAAATACTAATGACTGTGATCATGTACTGCCAAAACGGCTAAATTTTTAATGACTAAATAAGGACACTAGTCTTGTAGAGTACATAGCGCTGTACACACACACTGGAGATTAAACTTCCAGATATTTCTTGCCTCGAGCTGTCAGTAACAAGACAAAATTTTGAAAGTCGTCGTGACATTTTTCGATTTGTTTATTTTATCGACCTTGGACACTTAAATCTTTTTAGTTTCGCCTTCCAAAAGTGACAGCCCCTCTACTTTTATGTAAGCATATAACTTGAACTTATGAGAGCTTCATGCATGTATATAAAGTTTTTCTAATTTTGTATTCAGTTGTCCCCGAAAAGACTAGAAAAGAACAAGAAGACGTAAACAGAGCGAACAGACACAACAAGAGCGCTCTAGAGAAGCTTTAAAGCATTTCATCACAGATTTCATAAAGTAATGAAGCCGTGAATCATATCTCGCCATGGTAAGTACACACTTCTATTTCTAATTTATGACGCACTTAAAGATTTCGCCCCGCCATACGCACATAATCGTGAATAGACTGCAGACATACATGGGTAGTGTAGGAATGTGAAGTGATTACCTCCATTGAGAGCGGCCAGATCCGCATGACTGTCCATGACACTGTTGAAGAGAGCTGTGTGGGTGTAGCCCAGTAGCCGAGAGCGCGCATCCAGCTCTTCTACAGTACAGACGGCTGTAGGTCTGCGACGCATCAGTGCATATGGATGAATTTCCACATCGTCTCTTTCCTTTTAACATAAAAAAAAACAATTTATAATATTTTAGAATTCAAGTTCAAGAATGATCCTGACCAAATAGAAAAAGTCTTAACTTAATTAAATCTTCCCTAACTCTTCATATTGGGGCCCTGACACATACACTATTTTATCGTGTAGAAACCTTTTTCTGAGAACAAGGGGATGACATCCACTGCTGGCTTCTCTCGAAATCGTTGCCTTCTTTTCCTACTAACGCTATCCCAGGGCAAAGGGACAACCCACTTTAGCTTATCTCTGAAGGCCAGATTTCCAACAAATTTACTTACTTACATCCCCATACGATTTGACTAGTCTAGACAGAACACCACTTTGTTTGTGATAAGGTACTTCACCACCCAGACAGCACAAAATGTTGGGGGGGTTGTGTATCTCAGTCCGCCCACAGCTGCATGATCTTAGACTTTCAGGCCCTGTCAACCTAGGACGTGGGTGGTGCTAAAAAAGACTAGGCTAGCTTTGACATAAAAAAGGCAATAAAAATATAAGACTTTTCTGAAGATGAAGAGACTGGGACAGCAAACCTATAAAAAGATTCAAATTATCATCAAAGACAGTCGTGAACTACTACAACCACGACTACTACCACCACTACTCTCACTACAATTTCCACTGATACAATTACTAATATCGCTACTCCGTGTCCTCTTCCTCCTTCTTCCTCCTCCTCTTCCTCCTCCTCCTCCTCCTCCTCCTCCTCCTCCTACTACTACTACTACTACTACTACTACTACTACTACTACTACTACTACTACTACTACTACTACTACTACTAGTTCTTCTACTACTACTGCTGCTGCTGCTGCTGCTGCTACTATTACTACTACTACTACTACTACTACTACTACTACTACTACTACTACTACTACTACTACTACTATTAATAATAATAATAATAATAATAATAATAATAATAATAATAATAATAATAATAATAATAATAATAATAATAATAATAGTAATGCAGCGATTGTAAATAATGATGTTCGAAGTGATGGTATCATGAAGTATTATCTTTTGTAAGATACATGTAATACATTACATAGTTCCTCGCTCCTGATCCATACAAAGGCCGATATCCCTGTGTCTCTGAAGGTGACCGTGGCTTTTGAGGAGAGAAGCGTGTTCGGCTTGCAGTTAATTTGTCCAAGCTATCATCCTTACTTCGGTTTCTGCTGTGAGAGCTAATATTTGTAACTTGGGCTCTGTCAAAATTGTCCCGTTCCTTCGAAATAGAGCTGTTCGAATCACTACGGAACAGGCGTCGAGCGGTGCCAGTCATAAGTGTTTGTTGATCTCTATCAGAACGCTCATCTTCCCGGCAGGGCTGGACGCTAACGCCTGAGGTTTTATAATGCGGTTTCGAATAGGACTGAGGCGCACCATCCACTGGTCGACGTCTTTCAGCATTTGCAATTTCATTCCGATGGTCGCTAGGAGGGCTTATGGTTTCATAATTGAAATTTGGGTTACTAGAAGAAGTTCCTTCGACATGTGGACTACCACCAGGTTTTCTAACTTTTTTAATTTGGTTGATACCATGAGGAGGTGTTACGTCTAAGTTGTTTTGGTAAGGGCTATTAGCAGATGTCCCATCTCTACTGCGTTGAGATGCGTTGTAATGATCTTGGATAGAAGCTTGGGGATCAGTTAGTCCATAACAATGATCTTGGATAAAACCTTGTGGAGCCCTGGGACCATTACTTCCATTAAAAACAGGGACGTCTTGCTGGCCAGGAGTTGTCATTACTTGTCCGCCTTGTTGCCACGCAGAACCAGAGTGCTGTCCACTGTATCGTCCATTCGCCGCTGGACCAAGAGTAGCCATGCGGCCACTGGCGCCTGGGTGCCCAACAGTATATGAGCTTTCAACCATCTTTACGTTAGTCGAATCTGCACCTGACAAAAAGAATAGGAACAAATTTTACCTCAGCAGAGTAAAAGGTCTTTCTCTATGTTTCTAATATAATATTCCACAAAAGGGTGAATCTACAAATTTATCCAGTAAAGTCATTTATCTACCCAAGTATCGTTTGACTTTAAATACATCGATAACATTCCAAAAATCTTGTGTTAGATTTAGAGGTATATCTTTAAAAATCTATATGTATTGCATCCTTGCCAGACAATTAATTGAGACGGCATCTTTAAAATTATCATGAGTGTTAAGAATTGTAATCTGTTCTCGGCATTGGATGTAGACTTACAAGCAGATTGTCCTAGCGAAGAACCAACTCGTAGGCCGGCCATCTGACCCTGAGTTATGTTACTTCCATCTAAAACAGGAACGTCTTGCTGGCCAGGATTTGTCAATACTTGTCCGCCTTGATGCCACCCGATACCAGAGTGCTGTCCACTGTATGGTCCATTCGCCGCTGGACCAAGAGATGCCGTGCGGTCACTGACACCTGGGTGCTCAACATTATATGAGCTTTCAGCCATCATTGCGTTAGGAGACACTGCACCTGAAAAAGATTATAGGAAAAATCCTTCAGCACACAAGGTCTGTAAAACGGGTGATTCTATAAATTTATCCCGTAGATCATTCATCTATTCCTGTATTCAAAGTTATCGTTCCAAAAAATCTCGTTGTAAGATCTAAAGTTTTTTTTTTCTGTTGTTGTTTTTTTAATCTAGATGTATAACATTCTCTGACATACCAGTAACGGAAACTGCATTTCAATAATTATCTTGATCATTAAGAATCGTAAACTGTTCTCGAGTTTGGGTTTAGACTTACTTGCAGATTGCCCTTGCGAAGAACTAACAAGAAAGCTGACCAGCTCACTCTGCGTTATCTTACGTCCATTCAAATTAAATAATTCATTCTGGCCAGCATTTGTCAATACTTGTCCGCCTTGTTGCCACTCAGCACCAGAATGCTGTCCACTGTATGATCCATTCGCCGCTGGACCAAGAGATGCCGTGCGGTCACTAACGCCTGGATGCTCAACAGTATATGAGCTTCCAGCCATGTTTGCATTAGCAGACACTGCATCTAAAAAAAAGTAATAGAAAAAAAAATTTACTTCAATTGAGTACCTATTCTTGCTCTATGTTTCTAATACAGATTTCTCAGATGGGTGAATCTACAAATCTATTCCGTAAAATCATTCATCAAGCTATATATCTTTTGACTTTAAATTCAACGCAAATGATCCCAAAAATCTCATGTTAGATCTAGAGGTTTATTTTTACAATCTAGATGTATCGCATCCTTGCCAGACTAGTAAGTGAGGCGGTATCTCTAAAATAATCATGCTGGTTGAGAAAAGTATTTCTATTCTTGAGGTTGGTTTCAAACTTACTTGCAGGTTGTCCTACTGAAAAAACAATGGGTAAGGCAGCCGGCTGACCCTGAGTTATGTAACTTCCATTGTAAAGAAAGACTTCTTGCTCTCCAGGATTTGTCAATACTTGTCCGCCTTGTTGGCACCCGGAGCCAGAGTGCTGTCCACTGTATGGTCCATTCGCCGCTGGACCAAGAGGTGCTGTATGTCCACTGAAGCCTGAATGCCCAACAGTATATGAGCTTTCAGTCATTATTGCATTAGTAAACACTGCACCTGAAAAAGATAATCCAAAAAAAAATTACTTCAGAAAAGTAGACGTTGTTTCTGTATATTTCTAACATAAGTTTTGAAAAAAGGATGAATCTTTAAATTTATCCCTTAAAGTCATTCATTTACCCATACATTTTTTTCTACTTTAAATTAAACGTTCCAAAAATCTCGTTGTTAGATCTAGGGCTATATTTTTAATATCTAGATGTATCGGATCCTCGCCATACAAATAAATTTGACGACATCTCCAAAATTATGATGAGGTTTCAGAAATGTCTATCACTTCTTGGGGTTGGTTTCAAACTCACTTGAAGGTTGCCCGAGTGAAGAAACAATGGGTAAGGGAGCCGGCTGACCCTGAGGTATGTTACGACCATTGAAAAGAAAGACTTCGTGCTGGCCAGGATTTGTCATGACTTGTCCGCCTTGTTGCCGCCCGAAACCAGAATGCTGTCCACTGTATGGTCCATTCGCCGCTGGTGCAAGAGATGCCGTGCGGTCCTTGGCGCCTGAATGCCCGAAGGTAGATGACTGGTGGGCCATCTTTGTGCTTGTGTACACTGTACCTGAAAATATTATAATATTGTGGAGATAATTCGACATTACCAAATGTTCTAGTAAAATAATTATTCTATCAATGTATTCTTTTGATTTGGAATAAACATTAAAAACGAAAAAAAAATTACCTTTTTATATTTAAAGGTGTATTTTAAAAAAAGTCTCGGTGTGTAAAATAATATACAAGCACTAATAAAACTGTTCTTCCTGAGTATAAATTTACTTTTTGTTTCTTTTAGGCAAAACTTAGATAAATTTCTGTTCTTTAGTCTGCTCAACTGGTAGGTGGCTCCAGGTCCACTTGCAAAATTAATTTCAAACAAGCATAAAAAATAGCAACACGGGATGTGCAAACATTGCACCAAAGAGGAAAGTTAGAAAACGTTATCCAAGAACTGGACAGAATGAAAATTAACATCCTAAGACTTGCCGAGATAAGATGCAAAGGCGCAGATTCCATGAAATTAGGTAGAAAAGCCCTAATTTACCCAGGGGTCCATGCACATGAAAGAGGCGTTGGTATCTTGTTTGATAAAACAAAAACATAAAGTCTGGGGAGTTGGTGTACGGCATTCAACAAAGTAGTTTTAGCTACACTGGTAGCCAAACCATTAAATCTAGGAAGTATTCAGGTATATGCACAACCAAATAAAAGTAATTAAAACATATGTATGGTCAGTACTTTTGTATGGCAGTGAATGTTGGACAATAAGCAAAGAAACAGAGAAAAAACTAGAAGCAGTAGAGATGTGGCTCATCAGCAGAATGATGAGGATATCATGGACAGAAGAAAATTCAAATGAGTTAGTACAGAAAGAAGCTAATCTCGAGCGATCACTAATTAAAACCATAAAACAGAGGCAACTACAGTTTTTAGGCCATATTTGCCGAGACAAAGGTTTAGAACACTTAGCAATCACTGGAAAGATTGAAGGCAAACGCAGTAGGGGTAGACAGAGAATAACTTTTATTGAAAATTTTAAGTCATGGGCAATAAGCAAGAGTAGCAATAACAACTTTATAAGGTTAATTGAGGATAGATATGAATGGAGGAACAAGATTGCCAATATCTGTTCCAGACCAGGTACCTGATGATGATGATGATGATGATGGTGCACAAACATCTTATTAAGATATCATATAAGACGTCTTATTAAGTTTTACGAAGAAATAGAAAGAGCAAAGGGCTATCTAAATCTGGGGACATCGTTATTATAATGAGAGATTTCAATGCAAAAGTTAGGAATGTAAGGGTAGAACAAATTGTTGATCCCAGTGGCATAGGTACTGTAAATGAGCGTGGGAGTAAGCTAACTGAATGGTGCCGAATCTATGACTGAACCATCATAAATACTTGGATTTGAAAGAGCCCCGGTGATAGTAGTAGAATGAAAAAAGATTATACTTTCATTGGGAAACGATTCCAAAACTCCATTAAAACACCAAAATCACTGCCGTGAGCCGATTGTAATTCAGATCATATTCTGGTCATATGAACATATCAGATAAAACTTAAGAAATTCAATTTTAAAAAAAGCAAAGGCCAATCCTAATTTTAAAAAATGTGATGAAAACTAAGAGACAAAATTTCTGTAGCTGTGCATGATAAATACGAGACTCTAAACAATATTTCAGAGCTAGAAGAACTGTGGTCAGAAATGAAAAAGTCACTTAATGAAGTCATAGAAAAAAAGTTCCCAAAAAAAGATACAAAAGAGCGTGGGAAATGGATCAACAAAAAGATGCTGAATTTGATGGAAGAAAGGCGCAAATCAAAAAATGTAGGAGCTAAATACAAAGACCTTAACAAAAGAAAATCAAGATAAAATGCAATGCAGCAAACGAAGAATGGATTAATCAACAATATTAGGAAAATTAATGCATGCTAAAATAAAGGATGTCAGTGGTAAGAAAATCAAATGCAGTAGGCTTGGCTACATCAAATAAAAAGTCGGAACAATGTTAATGGAAAATATTAATCAGATGATCAGAATATGATGCAGATTTTCAAAAAAACCTGACATAAAGAAAAGCCTACAGAGTTAAACAATCAGAGAAAAGGTAGAGGCACCAATAAAGAAATTTAAAAATGGAAAAAAACCACAGGACCAGATACCAAAAAAATAGAAATAATACTACAACATTAGATAATTTAGGAACAGATCTAACAGCAAAAATTCGTAATGCAGTATAAGATAAAGATACAGTTCCAGAAGATCTTTGTAAATCTGTTTTTATAGTACTGCCTAAAACACCAAGAGCAACAGAATGCAAACTTCATCGAACAATCAGTTTAATGAGCCATTTTACAAAAAATTTGTTATTGTTTTGATGCATAGAACGCGCTAGAGTCCAAGACCAGAAATATGTACAAAAGAGATGAGCATATGGAAAAGGATATAGAAATACAAAAAGATCTCTATCTCTGCTTCATTGATTGTTCAAAGGTCTGCGATAAAGTAAAAGATGTAAAGCTGTTTCGTATGCTAAGAAAAATTTGTCATTAAATGGAAAGATCTGAGACTTATTAGAACTTCAACTGGGATCATACTGCATTTGTAAGAATTCAAATCTATCAACAGAGGTGTGAGGCAGTGATGTGTAATGTCTCATGATCTTTTTAACTTACATAGTGAAATAGTCTTAAAGAATCTTGATATTTCAGGCTTAAATAGAGAAAATCTGAATAATCTCAGGTATGCAGATGATAGTTTTAATAGCAGAGTTTTATTAACAACTCCAAAAAACTTTTGATACTGTAGTTTTAGAGAACAAACAAAAAAATGAGTCGGTATTTGAAAGTTTAAAAAAAAACGGAATGTATGGTCATCTCAAAGAAATCCTTTTACTCTGATTGCAATCTGATTAGCAAAGGCGAAAAAATTAAAACAAATTATAAAATGCAAATATCTTGCTTACTGATAATATCTGATGGTAGATGCGCAAGTGAAATTAATAAAAGAATTGTCATGGACTAAAGTACATTTCAAAAAAGTAAACCAATACTAGCAAACAGAAACATAAATATAATAATCAAAATAAGGGTAATGAAATCAGATATATATATAGAGCAAACAGAAATATAAATATAATAATCAAAACAAGGGTAATGAAAAACAAAAATATATATATATAAATATATATATATATATATATATATATATATATATATATATATATATATATTTATTACCCTTATTTTGATTATTGTATTTATGTTTCTGTTTGCTAGTATTGGTTTCATTTTTTGAGCAGTAGAGATGTGGCTTATCAGAGGAATGATGAGGATATCATGGACAGAAAAAAAGTTTAATGAATTTGTACTGAAATGTGCTAATCTTAAAAAATCACTATTTACAATCACAAGGCAGAGATAACTACAATTTTTAGCTCATATTTGCCGACAAAAGGGTTTAGTACACATAGCAATCACTAGAAAGATTGAAGGTAAGTTCAGTAGTGGTAGAGACAGAATAACGTTCAATGAAGGTCTTAAGCCATAGGCAATAGGCAAGGGTAGCAACAACAATTTTCCCAATATCTGTTTCAGACAAGACACCTAAAAAAGAAGTTACAGGGAGAGATCTATAACCGGACAGCACAAAGCCATTCTTGACAGTAATAAATTTGGAATCATTATTATAAGGTGCAAAAAGGATGTTAATTTGTAGAAATCAAGAATTGTTTAACTTTTATTATTGTAGATCAAGCATACATTTTGGTTGATTTTTAAAAAAATTTTTTTTAATTTTGTCACAATGTATGAGCCTTATTTGTTGTCAAGATATTTATGTTGTGTGACGATATTCTTCGTCTAAATTTGCTATGAAAATGAAATGAAAAAGTGAATCTTTACTCTAAATTGTCAAGTTTTTCAATCCGTGTTGGGTAAATATTTTCCAGATCCATCAGTATGTCCGATGATGGAGGTATAGCTGGGTGTATGATATTTACAAGAAACCCTTGGCCAATGATGGCACAGCTCGGTGTATGAAATTTTCTAGACACCATTGTCTAAAAATGCAGGGATAGCTGGATGTATATTTTCCAGAAACCATTGTTTAATGATGAAGATACAGCTGGTTGTGTGATAAATATGCAGGGATAGCTGGGGGTATATTTTCCAGGATCTTTTTTTCAATGGTGGAGGTACAACTTGATGTATGATATTTACAAAAGGCCTTTTTTTCATTATGGAGGTATAGCTTGATACATGATGTTTACAGGAAGCCTTGTGAAATGATGAAGATACAGATGCATGCATGATATTTCCATATATTAGTGCCCAAGGATGGATGTATGGCTGTATACTTAATATTTTCTAGACGTCACTCTCTCATCATGTAGGTAAAGCTGCAGCTTTGATATTTCTACACGCTATTGTATTACAATAATAGAGATTATAGCTGAAAGTACAATTCCTGGTGGCGTTGTCTAATAGCCGCAATTGCTCAATGATAGAAGTACAGCTTGATCTATACTATGATATTTGAGTTCTTTGAATTTTGTGTCACGTAATAAAACACCTGAACCACCTAACAGAATAACTTTAAATTGTAAAGTTTATGAAAGATTAGCTGTGGTGGAAGGGTGCACTGATTATATCTATAAGTCCAAATTCTACCTTCTTCTTTTTTTGTTTTTATATTGCTTCCTCAAAATATAAGTCATAATTTTACGATCAGCCATGTTGCTAAATTTCAAATCCATAGGCTAAATTTTCGGTTTATAATTGTGTTCATTAAGGCTATAAAGTTACCATAGCTCAGCTATCTAAATCAAGGCGTTGTCTAGATTTATATAGGCCTGGTTAGGCCTGCAAATCTAGATGGCTTATTTCAGCATTATATCCACGAAAATTTAGATATAAACTAGCAGGAATTCATTACTTAACTCGTTAAGAAGTTTAACGAAAAATAACATTTAAAGTACACATTTATAATATATGAAGTATGGATAAGAGAAAAATACCTCGACATTTCATTTTATTTCATGCGGCGGGCATGTTACTCAGATCTAGATTCAAAGGTTCCCGTAGATCCAAATGTTTAAAGCGGCATCTCATGGATTGTTATAATACCTGACGTTGTAGGGATAGATGGATAAATATTTTTCAGGCGCCTTTGTCTAATAATACAGATACAACTGAAGGTATGATGTTTTCTACATGCCATTTTCCAACAATTGGGATACAGTAAGATTAATGATTGTTTCTCAATGCCATTATCTAATGTACTGCTGAATGTTTAACAGATTCTAGGCGCTATTGTCCAATGGTGGAAGTACAACTGGATGTGCGATATATTTAAGACGCTATTTTCTAGTTTTGGAGATACAGCTGTATATTTATTTGCTGGTGGCATTGTCTAATAGTGGAAATAAGGCGGCATCTGTGATATTTCTACATGTCATTTTTTAATGATGGAGGTATGGCTGAATGTATAATTTCTGGCAGCGTTGTCTACTGCTGAAGGTACGGCTGGTTATAGCATTATTTTTATACGCCATTGTCTAATGAAAAGATACAGCTGGTTGTATACCCTTTTCTAGATACTGGAGATAAAGCTAAATGCATGTTATTTTGTAGGCTTCATTCTCCGATACCGCTGGCCGCATCCTATTTATAGGAATCTGTTGGCTAATGATGGAGGCCCAGCTAAATGTATGATTTCTACAAGAAGCTGTTGGCTAATGATAGAGGCCCGCTGAATGTATGATTTCTACAAGAAGCTGTTGGCTAATGATAG
>BLXT01001485.1:590781-601452 GCA_019648995.1 Plakobranchus ocellatus
TGTGTGTGTGTGTGTGTTTAATATTAGAAAATTACATAACTTTTCCATTAAAAAAAACAACAAAAGTATGCAAAAATGCTCTAAAATACTGAAATGTCTTAAAATTTTAACAAATTATGCAGAAATGTATAAAAATGAACAACAAAAATTGTGATTTAAACCCATTTACAAGCCATGTTTCCTTTATTTTAAGGGAGTACTATTATTTTAAAAGTACTTAGTACGTTGCACAATACAAAACACCTTTAAGCACATTTAGATAAGTATTAATTAGTTTTTCCAAAACTCAGTTAAATGATCAAATACTAAGTTTTGGAAAAACCATATACATTTGCACATAAATTATTTCTTATCAACCAGAGAAGGATTTTAATAAACATCTTGTCTTACATACTGCCTTTGAAGGGGTCATTCTCCTTAAGTCAAAACAATGATTATTTACCTCCAAGAATCTTGATTTAATTTTCCCAGTTTTCTCAGTACAGTTAAAAAAGCAGATATAGAGTTTTGGAAAAACGCTCTTCCATTAGGATAATCTTTTATAGAGGCTGGGGACATTTGGACCATTAGGATGATCTTGTATAGAGGTTGGGGACAATTGAACCATTAGGATGATCTTGTTTAGAGGCGTGGGGATCAGTTGGACCATTAGGATGATCTTATTTTGAGGCGTGGGGATCAGTTGGACCATTAGGATGATCTTGTACACCATACATCTTGGCGAGCAGTTGGACCATAAATTTTGGAGCTTTGGGAATTTTCTTGAAAAATGACATCGCTTTCTAATGTGTTACCGCTACCACTATTGGTTTGCGTGTCAAGAGCAAAAGACATACTTTGAGCAATTTTCGTCAATTCAGTAAATTAAACTGCATCTCCATAAACATGAACCGGGTTCCTGTTATCGTGGTTGTTTTTAGGTCTATTTTTCCCCCAGCGAGGCTAGGAAGCAGTGGCAAGCTCCACAAACAATCCTGGGTTACTTCGGGACAAAATGACCTGTCAACGATCTTTGCTTCAATACGCTCTGCATGTTGAAAAAAGAGATTAGGCCTGCGTCCATACCCAAGCCTCATTTAAGCCAGTGTATGTCTATTGAGAATAGTGTGTTCTTCCCCCACCTCCCTCCCCCTTTTTTAAATGCAAAATCAACGCGAACACAATGATAATTGGTCCGGGCATGACGTTAAAGCCTCTCGACTTGAAATAACGTTTATGAACTGATATGCTGATAGCCCTGTGTAGAAAAGGGACCTGAGGAAACAAATCGATTCCGTAAATTTTTTGCATGAGCGAATTTGAAACTGAAAGCAGTGAAAGTATAAAACAAAGTTTTGAATGACGGCTCAAAACTAACCTTAAAATGTACATTTTATTTGTGTTAACTACATATAATTATACCTATATATATATATATATATATATATATATATATATATATATATATATACACCTCTTTCTCTCTCCCACTCTACATATCTATCTGTCTGTCAATCCAACTATTTCTCTATTCATCTGTCTGTCGATTCGTCAATATGTATTTGTCTCATTTCTGTTTATATCTAAATACCATCTATCTATCTTTTCATCCATTCACTTATCTATATAGAATAGTGTAGTGTTAGTATCTGGCCCTCTATCTAAGCCTTGCCGTTTGTGAATTAGAGTTGTACTTTGTGAAACCTTTTTTATTGGTTTGTCTAGTTCTATGTACGTACTTGCGCCCGTGTATCTTGTTGAGTTTGGCTTTATAGCCTGTCTACAACTAGTTTATCTCAGGCTTTCAGGCCCGTGGCAGATCAGGGCGAATGTGGCAGGGCTAGAACCCGTGACAGAAAGGTCCCTGCAGATTTCAGGGCGGCTTTCCATCCACTATGCCACAAACGTCCCTTATCTGCAGTGCGCAGCTGCAGCCGGTCTTGTCATGTCTGGGCATCTACACAAAAGAGGTACCGTATTTCAAAATCTACAAATCCTTTTCTTCACTTCTTTACAATCTTCTTACTTTTGTGAAAGAAGGAATGAGGAATTGGGTAGTCGGTTGTTATTTATGTTGAAGTCATGTTTTTGTTGTTGTTGTTGTTGTTGTTGTTGCTGCTGCTGCTGCTGCTACTGCTGATGTTTTTGTGGCGGTGATAGTGGTGGTGGTTGTGGTAGTTTTTCTTCTGGGTGATTATGTTGTGTTTTCTGTGAACATGATTGCATTACTATAAAATATCAATGTACGTAGTTTTAAAAATGGAAATGATATTTTGGTCTTAGGAATGCTATCCAAGTACCAATTGACATTCTAAACAATTTGAAATATTGATAAAACTTAAAGAACATTTTTTGCGTTTAATGAGTGAAAAATGGATACAAATAAGTTTGCGTTTATTCTGTAACAAGATACAATCTGTAAACATTACAAACAATGTATATGCTGAACCAACACTTCAAAGTAGAGGCGAAAAAAAAAAAACACACACACACTTGAAGAATAATTTTGTCCTAATTATTATGTGTAACATCTGACCCATTAAGACAGATATTCAAATAAAGGCCGAATTATGTAAGTCTTCAATGAGAGAGACAAGCATGGGCGAAAGTGTTAGCCAAGGGTGTACAACTGTTACATGAGTGGCGCACAATATAGTCAAGTACGTGTGCTTCCATCTTTCAGTTCGTTTCATATCGTTTCATTTTTTTTTTTTTTTGAGTTGAGTGCTGTTGTGAATTTTTTTTTCTTTCAAGGAACTGTGTTTGACCTCTTCACGTGAAGAGGGTTAGTCAAACATACGTATACGACCTTGACCTGAGACCTCTGCCAAAACGGGGGACCAGAGCAGGGTTGCCATGCCTGGCACTTTCGGTTCCAGAATCCTCAAATCTGTGTCTGACTCTTTCTGGCACTTTCGGTTCCAGAATCCTCAAATCTGTGTCTGACTCTTTACTGGCACTTTTTTTTGTAAGTAATTAGCAGAAATCGTTCTTTGTTTTCTTAAAGCAAATAAGTTACAGCCAAACAAAAGGCCTGTATGAGTTTTATTTGATGTTATTCTTGTCCATGCATGTTTCTATCAAGGCGATTTAGAAAAGGGATACATGGAAAAAGATCCAACCACGCAATCATCAAATGCAAGTTACTCAAAATATTATATAACCTTTTTACTCTTATACTGTTGGCTATTACATCTAGTTTTGAGAAGTGAGTGAAACATGTTAAGAGCTCGTATAAGGTATTAATTTGCCTTCTAAAAAGTTTTTTTTGGTAGACTTATAAGTTGATCTAAAAATCTGGCACTTTTCTGTGCACTTTGAAAATGAGAATCTGGCCCTGAGGAGGAAAATTTATCTGGCAACCCTGAACCAGAGGCTTATTGTCACAAAACAAATGGCGATTGGTCGAAATGCCGTGGATGCCATAAAATATTGAAATGATAATGTCTTAAGAATGCCATCAAAGTACCAATGGACATTCTAAACATTTTAAAATATTGATAAAACCTCAAGAGTCGCGTACGCCTTCACGACCAAGAGGGTCTCTATAATTTAATTTTTTTTTTTTATGGCACGTCGAACTTGTTTTACCGGGAGATATAAACGCTTAACACATCTCTGCTGCAGGGATCCATCTGTCCCCACTGGTGCCCTGGCCTGACTGAGGGCTTGAAAGCCTTAGATCACCTTGTTGGGGACTGGCTAGACACGTTAAATTAACCTAGACTGGCTTGTGGACAACTTGTTGACGGCATTTATGCAATCAGATTCAAGTCCAAATACAATCGATTTTTTTAAATCCACGAAGAAAGCCTACCATAAACTATTCTCTATCTTGAAAATGCATTCGAAGGTCTGAAACGTTTCTTTCTCTCTCCCTTTTTTTTTAATACTAAAGATGAGCACACCATGGTGCCTGTAGATTTGGTTTCTCTATTTTTCTCGATCATAACTACTCACAGTGAATTGTTTTTGCATAATATTATGTCAAAGGCATACGTGCTCTTAGCCTATCTAAATAAAAAAAGATGAAGATCTAGGTCTAGGTGACATGGTGTCAGTATGGCCTTGTCTAGTTACCCTACTATGCATAGGCCTATGTGCACTTTACCACGGCGAATTCAAATCATAATAGTCATGCTAATCATTGGAGCAATTAATATTTTCTTGCCAGTCGGGGGCGAGAGAACCTGAAGTCGGCTTGACCTAAGATCTGGTTGCCAGATAACATTCCGCGGGACCAGGAGAATATTCCCCCGTTCTAAACTTGCTATATAATTAAAATGTATATTATTATTATGTATTGGGTCGTTCCTCGAATGGTGTCTAATTACGTCACCATCCATGGTTACAACCATTTCAGATATATGAGTCTTACAGACATTTTCGACATTGGCGCTTTACAAAGAGAAGACACACCGTCTGGGTATTAATTAAGCCCATCATTCTAATGCTCTCTATATAATGTTTGTTCGCGCGTCTTGCCTTCTTTCTTGAAGATTTAAAAATGTAACTGATGAAGCTATAGAGTAAAGCTAACCGTTAAAATGTATTTTTGCTGTTGTTTTATTTTGAAACTAGATCACTGGCAATTTTTTTCTATATTTGATATTTAAATTTAAAAAATGTAAATATGGGCCGAATTTTATCAAAAGCATCCGCTCAAATATAAATTGTTTAAATTACTCTCCAAACGAAGATACTTTTATAGTATGTATAAGCTCTGCTGGGTACTGGGAAACCGATGGAAGTAGGAGTTCCCTCAGTTTTCCTTGTTCTTGTAATGATAAATGATTTAAATAAATCCGTCCCTTTCTATGATGTTTCCCCCCTGCCTGCAGCTGTCAGTTCTGGTATTCGTATCCCCTTTATGTGTATTAATTAAAGTAGTTTGTTCTAATTGCAGTCTAGCTTAGCAGCCTATCCAACGAAGACAAATCCACGGTGCGCTAATGAATAAAGTTAGAAATTGTCGATAATGATGTTTCTCCTGCTGTCTCCTAATTGATTATTGAATTTTAGGCTCTATCTGTTTGTCCCCTCCCCCGCCACCCCAAAACCTCTCTGTCTCTCTCTCTCAGTTGGTTTGCTTATGGTATTGTTGTTGTTGCTGTTGTGTTGTTGTTGTTGTTGTTATTGTTGTTGTTATTATTAATTATTATTATTATTATTATTAATATTATTATAAACACTAACTATAACACCTACTCTCTCTCCCTCTATCGATTACTCGATGGACCAATCGATAAGGCCAGTAATGTATTATTATCAGCAAAGAAACAAGGACATGCTCTCTTAGTTTTATTACACTAGTAGGCCACCTCCGAACAAGACAAAGAATCCCATAGGATGTAAACATTGACACAGGCATTCATTTATGCAAATGAGTATCTAGGAACCAGGAGCTTTGTACCATTGGTACTTCGATAGGATTCTTAAAACATAATTATTATCTCCATTTTTAAACTTGCTACGTACATTGAAATTGAAAGTCATACAATTTATATTCACACCAAGGACACAACATAATCATGCAGGAGAAAAAATACCACCACCACCGCCATAACAACAAAAAACATGACTGTCAATAACATCAGTTCGGCAGACATATTTTTGAAGCTGTGAACTTTTAAACATTAGGTATGTCCTCGCTTGTCATTTTTCTCAAACATGATATAAAAGTAAATTGAATACTCTATTGAAAGGAGCTTTTGATAAATTTTAATCTGATGTAAATTTCATCTGATTCTGTGTGAAAAGAATGGTTGCTTTGCTTCGATCTGAGCTCGCCAGGCGGGTTTTGAGTGCCTATTTTCAGTTCTTATGCCTTTTTTTTTTAATTTTGAAATCCACTCTCCCATAATGCAACATCAGAAAAAAGTCAAATCACTAACTTTAAAAGCTTTTTCGCAGCTTTGAAATGTTTAATATTGGTCTACGATGAAGTTCTACGACCCCGAAGACTGTGCCGATTATAGATCTAGATCTAACGGAAATTCCGCATTGGCATTGTTTACATTAATGCCCCATTTCGGCAAAAGCATGTGAGAGGCCATGTTAGAGCCATTGTAAAAAGACGTCATCGCTGGCTGCACTAAGCTTATTAAGTCAACATTATTCTAAAACATAGTCTTCACGACCTTAAAAGATAGTTTTTTGTTTGTCTATCATCTCCTCCAAATAAAAAAAAAGAATTCCAAGAACGTGGATAAATGTTTGATTTCAGAACGAATTATTCATATCTCAAACATGTGATTACATGGCTTTGCATGCATCTCATCTTGACATTTAATAAACGTTCACATTATCATTATAAAATGTAATACATATTGATAAAGTCACCACGTCCCTAACCATCTTCAGCTCTCTGACCCTTCAGTAGCATATTTCTAAATTTGATAAAGTAAGTCAGTAGGCTTTTTTTTCTTCTTTTCAGCAATGTTAATTATTAGTGTCTTGACTCCCTTTCTAATTAATCATCTGGTGGTCCCGAATTGGGTGCCAAGCAATACATTTATGATCAGCTCATATAAAAATCAAGAGTGCTCAAGTCTTTCTTTGGAGAGTAAGAGTGACAATATGTCTTGATAGAAGTTTGCATAGCAATACCTATCCAAAATACGATATGATTTAAAATGAGAAGAATGTGAAGGATCCTACAATCTTTAAGATTTTTGTTTGTTGTTGTCTTATCTTTTTTTTTTTTTTTTCGAAACAGTTAAAAAGGGTTTAAAAATCTAGACTGTAATCCAATCCCACAATTGATCTAGATTCTGGCTAATATATAAATCTATTGCAAAGCTTATTTGCATATATTTCAACTACATGTAGTTTTCTCAAAGATCCATTTCATGGTTAAAATCCTTGGCCATCTTTAAATGGGTGCTTTTTTATAAGTGCATTCATTAGTTGCTATGTTACTAGAATTTAAAAAAGATTGGACTTTCTGTTTACTGTTTCATTGGATGATCAGTGAGATAAACTTGTAACTGTGAACTAACGGCAAGGCAATGAATATCGGGAGTGATAAAAAAAAAATTGGAATGTGTTCTTTAATCTAGGTTTTTAAAAGAAAAAAAAAACAACTTTAAAATGCTGACATCTATATTCTTTTGGGGGGATTTTTAACTACACATGTGGGATTGCACGACAGGGTCAAAAGATGAGGGGTTGTGCGTAGTCTGCATATAAGGACGCTAAAAAATTAAAAAGCACATATTATAAAATCAAACAAACAAAAAACTAAATGAATTACAAAAACACAAGCACAGATACATAAACAAACAACTGAGGAAGAAAAAAAAAATGGGCGGTCAGGGGTGGACAGGGTTGTTACAACATGATGTTGGAACTCAGAGAAATCTGAACACATTTGATTTCTATTGCATTTCAATTTTTTTTATTATTATTATTTGACAGCAGCACAAAAATAAGATTAAAGCTTTCATATACAGAAAAGGCAAATACAGATGAGAGAGTTCTTCAAAATCACACGCAATCAACACATTAACTAAGATAAACCCACATAACTCCTCTGCAATTTGCATTCCTTCTCTCATTTTCAAATTGCCACTCTATTTGCATATGTACAAGTAGAAATTCATTTATTCATTCATGCAAACTTGCGACACATATCCAGTAGAAATTTAAACATTATGTCACAATGTTATGTTTTTCAAAGAAACACTAGAATATATATTCTCTTACTCTCTTTTAGTGCAACCATCAATTTTTTTTTTACACAAGCACAAAAGTTTGATGCTCTATCTCATGTATACATGAATAGATAAACACACAGACACTGTGTACCAAAAACACATATTTGTCACACTACATTTCTCAGAGCACACAGACATGAGTCACTCACACACATTTGCTAGAACCATAGTTACAATGGTATTTCTCCTATTTAAACACACAAAATTACAGATTACCCCTATTATGTGTCTCAACTCTCATATACGATAATGATTGGTTGTAGAGTCACATAAACATAATCGTAGACATGCAGTCACTCACACACATATATAACAAAAACAGATGTGGTGATTTAATCTTGCAGGTACATAATGGTACACCATTCAGGCAAATGGGATAGTATGAAAACACATAATTTTGTAGTGACTAATATGCAAGGCTGTGATCAAGGCTTATCATCAATAACTGCCATCGCCAAATGAAGCCCAGTATTGTAGTGCTAACTCCACCACAGCTTTTGCACTTCATATGGCTACAGCAGATCTACGTACAACCATACAGCAACTTGTGCACATTTTCTGTGACAATATAATATATCCTCTGATGTTCACAACGCAAACAAAAAAAAAAAAAAAGGGAGAAGAAAATGAATAGAAAGAGAAACACCAGGTTATTGTGCTTTCAACGTCAATACTCAAATCTTATTTTAGAAATGTGGGAGGTGGGAGCGTGGGGTTTCATGGATGCAAAACGAGTAAAATATGATCTCCTGAGGGTGGTGGAGTCCTGCACAAAACAATCCACAATGTATATTATTTTTCTTATTAACATTATCAGCCTATCCCCTTTCTTCCTAACAAATAAACAGACCTCATTCTCTAGAACCCAAATGAAGCACCCGCACACATGACAAAAATTACTGTTATCATTTCACTAACACACTGCATCATAAAAACCTGCACACACACACACACACACACAAATCCCTGAACAGTTATTGGTCCGTAAACTTACAGATGTATAAAACTATCAAAATTTCAAGGCAGGAAGGAGGAAGGAAGAAAATATTAAAAAAAAAAAAAACTACACACATGCAACTATTATTGAAATATATTCCTACATTTATTTAAATGAAGACATATAATGAACTTGTTAACATGTCACTCAACACAGACAAAATTCAAAACATCTGCAGTCTTGTTGACTTCAGGCCTGTTAAAACACTAGAGATAAAAATACATGAATGTCTCTAGCCTTGCTGACCTCACACCTGCAAACTGGCACACAATGTTTACAGAAAAGTCTAACTGTCCAAAAGTCACAATTTTAACATCTTTAATTGTAGGAACGGCCAGGATTTTTTTTTTTTTTTTTTTGATACGGAGGGATTGGTCTCAAGACCAAGAGCTGTGTTCAACACTGAAACCCTTTTCAATCCAAGCCAGACTTTACAGTTTTTGTTGTATTTTTTTTTTCTGGTGGGGGGCAGATGCAGGATTTTACATTGGCAGAGAGTGAACAAAAAGATCAGATATTAAAAAGCACACAAAATGCAGTATAAGGCTTTATCAATAGTTGAAAATGTTCTGTACCACACTCATGTTCCAGTCTTCCGTCACGAGTAGGAGCATCCTGTAGAAGACATGAGCATCATGGCTATCTTAAAACAAGCCTACAGACCCTGATCTGCACCAAGCAAAACAAAACAAAAAAACCCCATAAAATGTTAAAGTTAAGTGTGCCTTGTATAAACTATTTTTCTTCAAAAGTCAAAATAAAATTACCTGAAAATCATGACTAGTGTGATTAAAGATAGAGATTTTGCAGCAGGAACAGTATGAATTTTCACACTTTCACCCAGATTCTCTCAGAAAGCTTTGGGAAAGTCTTGCAGTACGTGGCACTACTGACAACCCATGCTTGGTGCTCTGCAGGAAACATAAGCCCTGTGCTTTTCTAATGTTTGGGAAAGTCTTGCAGTACATGGCACTACTGACAATCCACTCTTTGAGATCTATAAAAAGCATAAACCCTCTGCTTTTCCAGTGTTTTGGAAAGTCTTGCAGTGTGAGGCACTACTGATAATTTACTCTTTGTGCTCTATAAAAAACATAAACCCTCTGCTTTTCTAATGTTTGGGAAAATCTTGCAGTACGTGGCACTACTGACAATCCACTCTTTGTGCTCTATAAAAAGCATAAACCCTCTGCTTTTCCAGTGTTTTGGAAAGTCTTGCAGTGTGTGGCACTACTGATAATTTACTCTTTGTGCTCTATAAAAACCATAAACCCTCTGCTTTTCTAATGTTTGGGAAAGTCTTGCAGTACGTGGCACTACTGATAATCTACTCTTTGTGCTCTATAAAAAGCATAAACCCTCTGCTTTTCTAATGTTTGGGAAAGTTTTGCAGTGTGTGGCACTACTGATAATCTACTCTTTGTGCTCTATAAAAAACATAAACCCTCTGCTTTTCTAATGTTTGGGAAAGTCTTGCAGTGTGTGGTACTACTGATAATCTACTCTTTGTGCTCTATAAAAAGCATAAACCCTCTGCTTTTCTGATGTTTGGGAAAAATCTTGCAGTACGTGGCACTACTGAAGATCTACTCTTGGTGGAAACATAAAACCTATGCTTTTCTAAGCACAGTGTGGGCTACAAAACTGCCTGTTTTCTGCCTGGCAAAACTACACCTTCCACTCACCTGTGGACTTTCTCAAGCCTGCCTTCCTCCTGACTTATGTCAATGGAAACTGCTCTCTTTGGAAGTCTATCACAAGCTTATGGAGCCATACAGATTTTACAAACACCAGGAAGAAATGAATGAACAACACAGGCCGAGCCAACAGAACACAAACAGAATAGTGCGTAAAAATGGGATATCTCTATTGCGAAGATTTGCTTTTAGTTAACCTGATTGAGTCAAATACACTATTGCAATATATATATATATATATATATATATATATATATATATATATATATATATATATATA
>BLXT01001485.1:626225-643560 GCA_019648995.1 Plakobranchus ocellatus
AGAGAGAGAGAGAGAGAAAGAGAGAGAGAAAAGAATGGTCGTTAAGAAAACTAAAAGGAAAAGAAGTGGTTTGGTCTTTAATGGCTTTTATTTGGTGCACTGATTTTTTTTTTATTAGTTGTGACTACTGTCTTTCAGGTCACAAACCCGTTAGCCTGGTAAGCAAAAAGCAAATGAATAAATAAGTTAAAATAAAAATGTAGAACATTTAAGCCGTTACGCATGATGCCATATAACTGAAAAGACACAAGGTTTCAATTTGCAACAACAAAGACTATAACAAAAGATATAAGGGGGGAAAACGAATGTAAAGAGGATGGGAGGGAGGCACAACAGTTACTGGGAGTTGATGAGTTTACATGTCTTTGGGAGAAGCTGAGGATACAAGATACAGACACTATATAACACATGGGGAAGGGGGAGAGAAAGAGAGAAAGAGAGAGAGAGAGAGAGTGAGAGAGAGAGAGAGAGAAAGAGTGAGAGAGAAAGAGAGTGAGTGAGAGAGAGTGAGAGAGAGAGTGAGAGAGAAAGAGAGTGAGTGAGAGAGAAAGAGAGTGAGAGAGAGAGTGAGAGAGAGAGAGTGAAAAAGAGTGAAAGAGAGAAAAAGAGTGAGAGAGAGAGAGTGAGAGAGAGAGAGAGAAAAAGAGAGAGAGAGAGAGAATTGGGAACTCAGTTCAGAATTGGTGACCATTTTAGTGAGGCCAGTAAGCAAAAGGTACCCCGGCCGCTGAACACTTTCCTTCCGCACTAAGTGATACACAAATCTTGGAGAACATTTTGCACATAATACATGAGAAAACATCATGATGTGCATTCATCACAAAACTACGATGCAGGAAGTTAATACACACCAGTCCAGATAGAGAGAATCTTTGATAGCATCACAACACAAAACTCTTCATGACAGGCGGATACAGATGTCAAATATCTCATGATTATTTAAGTCTAAGGAAGGGACGAAATTAGCTTTCACTACTACTATACCAGGGCGTTTGAAATAGCACGTATATTTACTTGATAAGAAACTTTATCATGGAAAAAAAAATAAATAACAACACCTGACCCGTCAAACCAGTAGAATTTGGGGCAAAAGAGAAGGATAATAAACATATTTTTAAATGTTGCTCTATGGGGACAACACCATCAGCAACAAAAAGAGGCAAAGACTTGGAAAAGCTTTTTTTTTTTTTCTTTTAATTGACCCTATCAAAAAATTCATGATAACCATGCTAAATATAAAAATAATCAGTCTGGAATTATTATTTTGATCTTCAACTGAACCCATTGAAGTAGATTAATACCCCTCATATAATATTCTTCCTTGCTAGCTATCCAGCTACATTGCAAGATCATCTGAATAGACTAAATGAAATTCCTCTGTCTAACTGGAGATTCGATGCACAAGCTTTTATATGGTAGCAAAGTGTACTATCAACTGCGGTACTACTCACACCACACATTTATCCAGGTAGATAAATAACAAATTGAACTGGTAAATTAATAAAACATTAAACAATGCATTAACGAAAATTATAGATAAATTAATAAGCATATAAACATGACATTAAACAATGCATTCACGAAAATTATGAATAAATTAATAAGCATATAAATATGACAATCAAAAAATGGTAAGAAAGAAACCAAGCCATTGTTTTCAAAATTTAAGTTAACCCAAATGTGCTTGAAGCCTAAATGAGCAAATGTGTAAGCAAAACCAATAAAATAATTAACAAACAACAAATGCAATAGCAACCGCTGCTTTGCAAAAGGATGATGTGAAAGCAACATAAAAAAGGCAATCCAATAAAAAGCAACCTTTATTCAAAATGGGGGCAAAGAATAGAGTAAAACAATTTATCTGATTAAACATATTCTAACCCCCTGATTATATTTATACTTCACTCCTCTTAGACAGTTTCTGGTGATGTTTTACCTAGCTATAAGCTATTCTGCTGTGAGTGAGCATTGTATGACAAATGGTTAATTCAATGACATTACAAGGATGAAACATTTGAAATGCAGCTCTTTGAGATCAGAAATGCTCAGAAAAGCGCTAGTTTAAAAATTCAGATCCAATAAGCAGTGTGGGTTATGCATCCCCTCCTGTGATTATGTTTATCTTGACATCTTTAAATTCTATATGACTGGCTTCCTTCTTCTAACGAAACCCTGATGTGTCCTAGACCCTGCTGTGGATTATGCATCCCCTCCTTTGATTATGTTTATCTTGACATCTTATAAGTCTATATGACTGGCTTCCATCGTCTAATGAAACCCCTATGTGTCCTAGACCCTCCTGTGATTATGTTTATCTGACATCTTATAAGTCTATATGACTGGCTTCCATCGTCTAACGAAAGCCCTCTGTGTCCTAGGCCTTGCTGTGGCCCGTCAAATTTGGTATGTCAAAGATATGTTTGACCCATCATAAATTGAGCCAGTAATAGATTCATACAGGACGTGAAAAAAAATAGACAGTCTATCATGGCTAAAAAAATTTTTCCCCAAATTTCAACATTTATAACGGAATATCCCTCACTTCCTCCCTCCGCTCATCCCAAATACTTTCACATATTTTGCTTCATATCCTGACATGAGCCTCCCAACAATCAACTCCTTTGGGTGAAGGCAAAGATGCATCTGTTTTAGTCAAGCTGAAGCTAGTTAGTCTAGTCGTGCTATTGTTTGGAGCAAGATCCACCACTGGCAACAACAGAACAGAACAATATAGATGTACAAGAATGCACACAAAGAGCTGCGAGTTGGTGGAGGCAAGACAAGACTGTGAGATGATTGCCAAAACAAACAAGAAATGGAAAATACTAACTTTTACTGTGCCAGTCAGTCTCCTCTCCTGAGTAGGTGCGAACTAAAGGCAAGAAAACACAGCACGCGATTGAAGCAGATCATTGGAAAAGAAAAATGAACGACACACACAAAACAAACACAGTATAGGGGGAATAAGGCTTCAGCCGAGCTACAATTCTCTTCGTATGTTTCTACTTCTTTGTTATTAAAAAAATAAAAATTAATAGTTTTGAAAGAAGTATAAAGCAATTCACTCTCACTCTATTCTTCCCTTCTTTCTCTCTTTTTTTTTAATAAATTATTTACAAATTTTCCTTTAATTTTTTCAATCCAGAATCATGATTTTCCCTAGATCTACATTTATTTAAAGATGCCAACAGAATTGAATGATGGGTGATGTTCACCTAAGGGCCATTACTTTAATGTGTTGCTCATGTCTCAAAATGCACCATGTCCCTTTTTTTTGCACCTTCACTCTCATGCTAACACATGGTATAAAAGGTTTAATTTCTAGGTCCTTATTCAGTATCTCTAGCAATCTGTTGAAGCCAAATGAAGCACCATATTGGTAGTATGAAATCTATGGAAGATATTGCATTTTGTTTGGCTGGGACAGAAATCTTTACTGCATACCCCATTCAAACAACATTAAATTTACAAAACTCATTTTATTTTCAAAGGCAAAAGAGAAAGCATTATGAAAAAACAAACATTTCTCTATGACACACACAACCACACACAGACATAAAACCTCATAGCTTGCTCTATGCTTCTACACAGAAACACTTGTGTGACTAACAAACTTGTACAATTGTACTAGACCACACACACATATCTGTATTTTACTAAAATAGCCATTTAGCAACGCTGAAGTCTTTGATTTCAAAGCAATGAATAAAATAAGCCAAACTAGAAAACTAATTTTTATACAAAAAGAGTTTAAGAACAGACTTCCTCATCAAACCATATAAAAGAAAAGAAAACTACAAGAATAAAGGACACTGTCTAGAAGAGGAAAAAAAATAACAACACAAAATATATATATAGCGTAAAAAAAAAAAAATTGATAACTCTACCTAAGTGTGCTACTAAGTTATAGCTAAGTAATGGCACACAAATGTGTTGGCCAGAGAAATGGTAAAAGCCACACTGAGTTCCAGGTTTGTTCATTGATGTCTGTGTAGCAGTCTTATGAATTAAGGCTAGAGGCAGTCCACATGATAACAAATAGAAGAAACAATTACACCAATAAAAATGATCAGTTTGTATATCTTCAACAACTTCATTACACACTTCTTCTGAGTTCTCTATTGCAAACATTTATTTTTTCATTATTTAACACTTTTATCTTATTCTATTCCAATCCACATTTATTTTCAACCAAAGCAACTGTTTCAGATGGAAGTAAAGATTATATACTTTGTTTTTTAGCAAGTTTTGCCGGCACTGAGTGTTCTCTGCAAAGGATTATCAATAGTTTTTTCTTTCTTACGTTTTGATCACTCTCCAAACTACTTCCATTTCAATGTGAAATTTCACCTTCTGACACTGAGAGTCAATGAAATTCTGAGCTTCTTTTCCTTCCTTTATCGCCTGAAAACAAAAGTAAATCAAGCAAAGTACAAAAATGAACTAAAATACAAATGCCTCTAGCAAGAACCAACATCTTAGCCTTCTCTTTTCCTTCTATACATGACACCTGAAAACACAGCATGCACCAGACTATAGGTCTGATGTTTTCAGGAGGACGTTGCACTAACCTGGCTTCCTCTTCTGGGCAGATTTCCGAGCAGCACGGGGTGATTTGAGCACCTCATCGCGACACATCAGCATCGGTCGCAGTGGCGGAGAGGGCCGCAAGCAAGTCAGACTCCAGATAGCCGCAGTAGCAGCAGCTCCCTTTGCCAGCAGACCAGCCGGGAACTGGGGAGGGGATGGTCCGCTCGGCACTGGGTTGCTGTTGTTGTTGTTGATGCTGTTGCTGTTGAGGATGTTGTTGACAGCGGCAGGAGAGGGTGATGATGATGATGATGAGATCTGGGCAGTTTTGGCAGGCGTGACTGTGCTGACGCTGGGCTGGCACGTGGAGATCTTCAACAGGGAAAAAAAAAAACAAAACGCACACACAGTTCATAAAATGTGCAAATCTCACAAGCTGAGATTAGCTTGTTTGTCTTCATTTTCATGTAACAGCGATTTAATCAAGAACTTTTTATCTTATTGCTCGAACTGAAGGTTTTTTTTATAAATACAATGTTTATTCTATGACCTGTTCAAAATAAAATATTTTAGCTATTTTATTTTAGCTGACAAAGATGCCAGCAGCCTGCAGTTAGAGGAGAACCTTACCATATGTACTTGCATGGGCTGAGGCTTGGCTATGGAAGAGGATGCTGCTGACATGGATGGTGGATGTCCAGACTGAGACAGCTGCAGACCCAGGATGTCCAGCCAAGCAGAGACCTCCAGCTTGGTCCCACACAGCACGGTTATCTTCTCTATCATGGGACCTGTTAGAAATAACAGAGGGGCATCACTTTCTCTGCTTTTCAAGATTTAAACTGTAAATCTGTTACATCCGCTGCAGATTCAGGATGTCTCTCAAAAGACTCAAATTAAGCAATGTAAATATTGTTTTTTTCTTTCTTTCTTTATTTTTATTTTTTTTATAACAGGCATCGTGAAAATGAGGAGAAATGGAATTGCATAGCAAACAATAAATGAACCAAGTCATTGATATTGGTTGTTACAAGCATAGTCCATTCACTGCAAAGTAACTTGCCCAGACACAGCCCAGGCATAGACAGCAGGTTCTAACTCAAACCCTGCACAAAGGTTAAATCCATCTCGTGACTAAAACAAGCTTTTGCTTGGTGTTGCAACAAAAGGCAATATTCATACTGAAGGAGAAACATTACTTGAATAAGTTAAAAAATAATTTTGACTTTGAATTACCTTTTATCCTTCAAACTCAATATCGTTGTTTAATGTCATTTAATTGCCTTGTTGCACAATACTATTTTTAAGTTTTTTTCCGAACTTGAATAGTGCCGCTAGCCACTACTAACTGTTGCCCGGTCAAGGCTACAGAGGGGTTTCTATTAGATCTATATAAAAAAATTCAGACTAAATAGAAAATTAACAGCTATACAAATTAGATTTATTATTGCACAGATTGATTCGTCCTTTATGATTGCTTATTGACTCTTAAGTTTTTCCATAATGTATGACCAGATTTTAAAGTTTTGAGGTTAGATCTACGGTTGCTTGCTAGGCCGACTAGTTCCATTTTCGATAATACAGTTCAAACGGATCAAATTAAGCAATAAAAAACTCACCCTACGCTCTACTTCATGTTTCTAAATCTACCCAAGGGTATCTCAGGTTGAAATGCAATAGACTCCGATTTTTTTTACAAAGCTGTTTTCGAAAATATAGGCTAAATCATTGACACACTGGTCTAGTGTTTAGACAGAAAAATGCAGTGACGTCTTAGTGGTCCAGAGTCCGGAAACCAGGTGATGGCCGGTAGTGACGTTTCGCAGCAACAAGGCAATATCTGGAGTGATTTGTGTGTTTCATTGAACCCAAACTTCCCACCACCATTTTGCCACAAACATGTTATATTATTTCTTCAACAAGACAGTCCAGTTGTATAGCCATCCCACAGATGAATGCAGTTGTGATTCCACATCAATGAGTTCATATCAAAATCTTTAAATAACATTATAGAAATTTCCATTGCTTTGTGTCCACAGGGTGTACTGGAAAATCTCGTCAGGAAAAATCCTACCACACTTGATATTAGTATGAATTATAGCATCTTTACAAAATGTTTTTTTTTTTAACTTTTAAACATTTTCCCATCATTCACTAAAGCATAAATGCCGTCTAATAGCTAGAGCTGAAACTATTGTTTTAGACGGATTAACTGATGGAATATACTTTAATCTGACTGATAGTGGATGATTGATTCTACTTCTGATTGAAGCTTTTCGAGCTGGTGATGGTTCAGGTTATCTAAGCCCAGTCACTGGTATGGTGGACTCTAAATCAGTTCTTCATCATTACTCAAGTTGTTTACAGCCAAAGATTTAACTCTTGTAACTGAATGATCTCCTTGCACCAAATTTTAACTTTCCTGCGCTGAATTCTTTTTTTTCTGGACCTATTTCCAATTTTTCTCCTTCTCTGAACACCCTGATACAGAAAGTTTGTGGAATATCTACAGAAAGTTATGCTTTTACAGAAGTGAAACCATACAAAGTTTTTATGTGAAAATACATGCAGAAAATTTTCATTCCTCTGATTAAGGGTTATCATTTAAAATCAGTCAAGCAGAACTGTGACTCTAAGCTGCTTTTGTAGGGCCTCTACACACTTTGTCATTGAACATGGCACGCTACCTGAGATCTCAAAGGCATTCTGGAAGCCATCTGTGCTGTCAGCAGGTGTGGCAACCAGTCCACTGAGTGGAATCTTGCCCTGGGTTGTACACAAAACACACACACCATGAGGGGGAAAACTTCAATAGGGGGACATTGCATAAGTTAAGGCTGTGCAGTAAAATAAGTTTTTTTCAAAACAAAACAACTAAGGGAAACCTTTCAAGAAATGTTTGAAAACCTTAAAAAAGTATCTTTTTAGGGAGGTAAAAAAAAAAAGATAACACCAGCTGCAAATTATTTCTTGTGTACTCAGTAATTCTCTTTCGAAAATTCGAAAAATATTGTCAATTTCTGGCTATTCCTGAAGGGAAAAAAATGGGTAAAACAGTTCTTACAGCATGGAAACTCTCAGGAAAAAAAAAATTTAAAAATGGATGAAAAACAAAACCCTTCTATGAGCAAGACATACTAGATTTTAGTATAAAAGAAGGTAAAAAGTAGCTGAATTCAAGCATGAAACAGGAACCAGAATTGGCCACAGGTTTTCAGAAAATTTATGAGGCAGCCTAGAATGATTTGCCATATCCTACTTTTTGGATGCATAAAATGTATTCACATTTATTATGTATAACTTACAATTTAGAAATTGCAAATCAACCACACACACAAAAAAAAATGGAATTCTTTCAAAACTTCAGTCCACACTAGAAGGTCTGATTTCTTGAAATGGTTTAGAACAAGATGCCGATGTCAGCGAGGCAAGAAATTTGCAATGACACATGGAAAGTTTAAATTTTAAAGTTGTTCATTTGATTCAACAAATAAATCAGTTAATTCCACGAACATGATGAGCACCCTACCTATTTTTAGTAAGGACATGAGCTTCTAAAAAATAATTCAATCAATACAAAAGTATGAGCAATGTGGCTGCAAAGACAGTCAACAAAACTGCTTGTCTAATTTGGTGCAAATTGATTTCTCTGACCTGCTTGTTAAAAATTTTGAGACAAAAGGCAGCTTAATCACCAAAGCATATTCCCAATATTATCACAGAAAGTCTTGGTTGCAAAGCAAGACTTTCAATAAAATAGCCAGCATTTTTAAATCAATGTTAAAGCAATCTACCTTTTTTTTATAAGCTGTATAGAAGGAGCATCAAATAAAAAAAAAAAGCATTCCTTACATCTTTCTTTCACGTCTTCACTAAGAAACCCTGAAGTTTTGGGCTAATATATTGAGTTTTTTTTTTCCAAAAGACAGTGTTAATAAACGTGATTACCTCGTACTGGTAGCTGCTAAGCCTGGAGCTCATAGACAGCATGACTAGGCAGGAGGAGAAGAGGACAAAGATGCGCTCAAACTTCTCTCCGGTCTGCGTAATCATCTTGACCTGTGAGAGGTGGATCACTTCCCCCAGCTTGCTGATTTCCTGAGAGGGAATAATATGACAGTCGAGTGAGGGTTAATGTTTTTCATACTCCATGAGCATTTATTTGGAGAGTGGGTGGTAGGTAGATGGGAAGCTAATCTTGTGCATGAACACTAGTCCCATAGTATGAACTCAAACTTTACGGGCCTCATCAGGCCTGCTCATCAGTGGCCATGTTCAACTCACAACAGCTTCAAAGGATAAAAAACAAGAAATATAGATTTTTTTTTATGCACACAGTTCATCAACAACAAGGTGATCTCATATTTTCAGGCCCCTGTCCGGCCCAGGACAGTGTCTCCATAGCTAGCTAAAAACCCGCTACTCGAGATAGAGGTTTCTAATCCAAGTCAATCATGCAGACCCAAATCTGAGACTCATTTTGTGGTACTGTCACACAAATATGCCTGAAAATTCTGCAACAAGTCTTCCTGCTTACCTCCCCTTCCCAGCCTTGTATCGTGCTTGTAACGATTTCATGCTCCATTTCCTTCAGTTTTCGGATATCCAGGCACGAGTTCTGATGAGTTAAAAAAAAAAACAGAATGAAAAACAAATTTTAAATGGCCATCTCAGACCTTATCCTCAAAAATTCCAGAAGGAGGAAAGTCAAGAGCCAGCAAAGCACAACTAGGTAGAGGATTGCTATTTTAAATTAGCATTCAGATCCTTGAACTTTAAAGGGGGGAAAAGCTCATGGACTAAACATTATTGTAATGTACAAAGCCTGTTTGCTTGAATACCATGCTATGAGATTAGTCCTAAAGAGGCAGACGCGGCATTAATGAATTGTAAGTTCGGTTGTCGTTTTTTTATTCTCTTACATTTCATTGCTTTAAAAATCAAAGGTTACAAATTAAACAAGCCAATATCTGCGTGGAGAATCACCAAGTTGCTATCAGGTTTTCTCTCTTATTGCAGAGCCCATGAAATACAGATTCTTGCCTGGCTATTCCTGGAGGGGAAAGGCAGACGTCATATACCCACTCAAGTCCAACAATTTTCTCTACAAAGCTGCTAGACTGACTCAAGTCTACCAGAAACTACTCCTGATCTTTAAAAGTGCTTTCAAAGTCTTAAACATTTTTTTATTTTTATTTTAGTTTCTGAAGATGAGCATGTTATGCTGCCTAAAGCTAGCTGTATTGCCCTAGATCTCTAGTTTTTTGTACCATTTCTGTATCATTTTCTAGGCACTTCATAATAATTGAGGAAAAACACCACAAAATGTGGCATTGTTCAGGGGAAAAACAAAAAAAAAACAAATCTCATTTGATTGTCAATCCAATTGAAGCCACACTCTGCAACAAAAGGTCTTGAGTGTGAATAGCAAAAACTTAACCATGAATTGTGAATTTGGCATAGTTGTTTACATTTGCTTTATTTCCATTAATATTTCTCTTGTCTTTTTTCCAAAAGAAAGACGTCCCATCTTCCCAAAATTTTAGGCTTAATTTAAAAAAAAAACAATAATTACCTCAATTGTTTTAGCAAAAAGAAAAATTTTTAAGAAAATCCAACTGCTTTTAGTGTTAAAAAAAATGGATTTGGTTCATCGGGGGAGCATCATCACCCATAGTTCTTAAATGTTACCAAAATCCGCCAAACCTAAAATAAACATTATGTGAGAAGTTAGGTACAGTAGGCCATGAATTATGACTGCTGTGTCTTATCTTTTTATCATTCTTTCCTACAGCAAAACACCCCATTCTGTGGTCACACTACTCATCCAATTGACCCTTTGAGCCTGCGCACACTTACGGCAATGTTTTTGTAGACCGCTATAGCTCTCTGTGTGTCACCCCTGTCTGGGTGACTCTCCTGCAGAAGGAAAAAAAGAAAGGATTTATCTGAGGAGGAGGAAGCACAACAAATGTTGCTCTCTTATAGTTGTGCCTGAGTCTCTTTGCCGTTTCCAAACAGCGAAAGAACTACAGAAATACTGTTATCATTTTAATGATTCTGAAGATGCTTCAGAAGTTGAGGAAAATGAGGAAAATAAAAAAACACATCATCTAAAGTTTTATTTCATAGCAAATTTTTTGTTTCTTTATTTCCTGACTCCCAATTTTTGTACTAGAGAAGTTTTAAGGTACAACGCTTTAACACATATATCTTCACTTTCTTCATTTTGTTTAACTCATAAACCGGTGCTGGACGGTGGGAGCGTCCAATAGTTTGTAAGATTCACGGTACTGGATGCTGCCAGCGTCCAATGGGTTTGTTGTTCCTGTTACCTTGTTTTGAATTTTAGACTGACCAAATTATTCCAAAACTACTTTATTTGCCCCTGGACTACCTCCTTTATGTTTTGAACTACACATCCTATATGATTGCTTCGTGTGAGAAAAAAAACGTAACGGTTTAAGAGTTAAATTTGAATAAGTTTAAAATGATGGTGGTATTCTTTTACTATATCTTTTTACAAACAGAAATACTTATATCAAAATTAGACATCATCTATTTTCTATTTACAATTTTACAGTTTTTACAAATTTTGCATTGGTCAAAGCAAGGAAAAAATGTTTAAATATTGTTCTCTTTTCATTAAAATCGATCCACATTTTCAACTTTTCACAAATGGCTGGAGTTTAGAGTAGCCATGGTATTATAGTAGTCTATAATGAAACATGATCCATCATATGCCAGCCACCATTGCTTATAATATTGCAGCATACATCAATATTACAAATGCTGATGTTTAAGCTCGTCAATTGATTACCTGTAAACATATCATACAGGATTTTTCTTTAAAAAGAAATAAACAAACCTTATATAGAATGTGAAAACCTGATTTTCTTTTTACTCTTTAAGTTCTAAAAAATTTGGCTCATAATACAAAACCTGGAGGCCTCCACTTTCCAGATAACGGAAAGGTGAGCATAAACAATGAAGGGACCAGGCCTCACCTCCACATGCCTCTCCAACTCTTTCAACAGACTAGGGTATTTGTCAAGCCGGACAAATGGCTTGGACAGGATCGTGGTCAAGGCTTGAGCTCCGGGAGAAGCCGCACCTTGAGATTCAACAAACTTGCTCAGCTCTTCTCTGGGGGGAAGAAAAAAAAGAACAACAAATGAGCAAAACTGACTTTACATCTGCAGGTCTCCCTTTCTCTTTTAACTGCAGAAAAAAGATCAACAGTACACATAAAATAGTGACAAATAAAAAAAAAAATAACAGCAAACGACAAAAAACACAAAAAAAAAAAAAAAAAAAAAAAAAAAAAAAAAAAAAAAAAAAAAAAAAAGAAAGAAAGAAAGGGAAAAAAAAAAGCAAATATTGAGACAATTAAGTAGAAAAAGTTTCTCAAGCTGGATAAAAGCCATGAGTTTAAGAATTTTTTTTTTTTAAACATAATACAATAATACCACAACTGCAAATTGTATGGAGACAAAAGCTACTTCGCAAATATCAATTATCCAATTTTTCTTCTTGAACTTCAACAAGACAAAACTGCATACTGTCATAAATTGGATTAAGTACAAGTCAGTGCGACTGAACCAAACAGGAATGCAATTGATAGTTAGACTTAACAAAAAAAACCACACATGCACACAAATGTCCACCTCATAAATTTAAAATTGCAGGCAACTATCTCTCTACGTTATCCTACCTTCTCTTTTGTAAGAGCGAAACAGCCTTGGGGTGGTTGGCACAATAGGACGAGTGCAGCTCTTTCATAGTGGGAGCAAACTGCATAAAGATACCGCCTATCCTTCTCTGGTTCAGCGGCAATCTGAATAGAAAGGGTCAAGTTAATACATAAATATATAAGGACCAAACTTGCACACATTTTCAATACAATACATTTGACTATTCTTTTAACAATGCAATTTCATGGAAAAAAGCGCCTAGTGCTTGCATAGTTTTGTCCATCCCCGCTTTTTCCAATGATTAGCTCACAAAACTGTATACAAATTTCATAATGACATAAATACATTGACCTTTCAAAGAAATTCTGTACTTCAAAGCATTCAAAGAGTTACTCTACCCATGCATTGAAGTGCTTGAAAGACAAGGGAAGTTAAAAAAAAATCAAAACTGTTGTGAATGTACTCTTTTTTTTTTCCTATTGATTTGTTTCACACTTAGCTTATTCAGAATTTCCCTATTCTTATTAGGCTTTTAACAACATCCTTGACCCTAAACTAGGTTGATAATTTGAGAAATAAATAACAGGAATCTCAAAATTTAGAGGCCTAAAGAGGACTTCCTCTAGACTTAATGCTCTGTAAATAAATAAAACAGTGAAGGCTTTTCTAACAAAGTTTTTAATCCTTAATGAAGTCAGTTTCTGAAATTTTCAACTATTTAAATGTCTCCTTTGAGCATTTAACATACCTAAAAGTTGTTAAAATTGAATACATTTCAAAATAAGCTTTTGAAGAAAAAATGTAAAGGAGGTATCGCTAAAATTAAGAATTCTTTCGCTCTTCCACTTTTTTGGTTTTGTGATGAAGAAACCCCTTTGTTACTTTACACATTCAAGGATTTTAGCTATCACAGGCCAAAGGGCTCTACAACAAACCTCAATACAACAACTGATATCAAAAGGAATTACCATCGATTTTGATTTGATCAAGGGCCACTTGGGACAACTTTAGCACCACCAAAACTTCTAAGTATACAAGAGAGGCAATATTGAAACCAAAACCTTGGAATCAGATGGATGAAATTAATTTATGTCAATTGCATGAGACTCACTTTTCACAGTCCTCAAGAGCAGCGAGAAAAGACTGTTGGAATGTGATAATCTCCTCCATGTTTCCAATCAGTGTGCTGTACTCTGTAGACGACAAACTGAAACAACAATGTATACAAGGAGTCCCAGTAACGTTAAACTGCTAAGAATCAATATAGAGCAGCTAGGCAGACTTACACAAAATGGTTTATTCACTACTGCTAAAACTAGGTGCATTGTAAATTCCCTAGAATTGTTTCAAGCCAAAAATTTCAAATGAATAAAATTTGTTGCTGAGAAAACAAATTTATTTTTTAACGCATTTCAAAAATAGTTATTGAAAGCATGATTGGAATGCAACCCACTTGTTGTGTATGTGAGAGTAAGAGAGAAAGAAAAAAAAAGAATGTGAGAGAGAGAGACAGAGAGAGAGAGAGAGAGAGAGAGAGAGAGAGAGAGTGTGTGTGTGTGTGCACACACTTAATACTCATTTCTTAGCCTTCATTTTAGCAAACATATTTACTTCTCACACTCTCTATAAACAAATATTAATTTTCTTTAAAGCGATAAAAGAAAAAGAAATTTACTCATAGGGAAAAAATTTTTCCAAATTTTTCAATTTTTTATTATATGAGCCACTAAAACATAGGTGCTCATATGTTTTGTGACCCAAGCCACTGACATATTGTTGCTCATTACTGTCATTGTGACATGAGTCACTCACATATTGGTGCTCTGAATTGGTTTGATGTAAGACTGCAGCACTTTGCTCATCTCCTCCACATGGGCCTTCTCCGTCTCGATCACATTCTTTAGCACCTGTAGGAGAGAAGTGGATGAAAAATGTTTAACACAGCAGATAATCAGGACACAATTTCATTGCATCCACAGTTTATTTTAAGTACACTATAAAAGCACTCAGCTCAGAAGTAAATATTACTGGACAATTCCTTCCACAAAAAATAAGTCAAGTTGCAGGTTCACAGATTGAATCAAAATATTAAAGTAGAGAAGTGAAAAATGTGTTATGTATAGAATGCCTATAGCACATCTATCGAAATTGGCCACATAGAGGAGTGAATATTTTTCTCCCCTCAAATTTAGTGGTTTTCATTCGAAGGTTAATCATACAGAAATGCAACTTGACATTTTGTGGGCTGGCCACACAAATAGAATTCAAGAGTGGGTGACATTTACTGAGGAGATAGTTTTGATAATCTCAATCCCTATTATTTCTATCTCAACACAAATTCTTTCACACTTTGTCTTTTACTACAGACATCCCATCGCTGAGCTGTCATTAGCATTTTGCAAGCATAGCTTTGCTAAAAATAAAAAACCCTCAGCCACAGCTAGGGCCAGTCACTGTACTCACCATGTTGTGATAGAGCTGCATGCTCTCCCTTTTATAGACAGGCACGTCTCCAGACTTGTGGTTCTTGTAGCCGAGATCTGAAAGATGAGAGACAGCATCGGGGTCAGCATAGGATAATGTTACTGAAACTTGTGCAATCACAAATCATTATATGCTCATCATTTTTTTATGAGGTTTTTTTTTTGTATCGTCTGTCCAGAGCAAGGTGATCTTAGGCTTTCAGGCCCTTTGTCAGGCCAGGTGCCAGTAGAGCAACTTGCAATAGAGTGGTCCCTACAGATCTCGGAGCAGGTTCACTATCCACTGTGCTATCCGGGCACACAAATTGAAACCAATGTGGTAGTCCACCCCCCAAAATGAGTCGAGCAGATCAAACCCATAAAATAGAAGGGTGATAAGGCCTCACTAAGTCATTTCTTAATATGCAGATACTCTATCACAACAGACTTTTTTTCTACATAAAGTGATTTTAACTCTTTATTTTTTTCACTTCAATTCCAGGTGTATTCGAATTACTTTGCTTTTTGTCTGACAACTTAAGAACCTTCTAGAAAAAAAAATTAAAGAAGCTCCATGGTATGGTTCAGCTTAAGGACTAGGTTGTCTTACATTTGGCTCCCTTCTATGACTAAAGATTTAACCCAAGAAGTTTTAAGGGTAAATCACATTAGTTGCAGTTTCTAATTTCCCAATTTTTTGTGGTTTGAAAAGAAATAGATGTACTCCCTTTTGGAAATAACTTTACTGTAGCACAATTAAATGTACACAGACTTCTTGTAAAAAGAACTTCTAGGGTTGTAAGCTCTAATAAGGCGTATAATGGTATCAACACACATAAATGTGAAAGTCTAGTTGGAAAGGGCCCTATCAGACATAGCCTTCGTAATAATTTGTCTCAAGACCAGTCCAACTAAGAGACAACTTGCATTGTAAATATTGCAAATCATTGATAAAGCCTGAAATTGCATTCTGTACCAAAATATGTGTTAGATTAAGTCTTTAAAAGAAGGGAAGAGGATGATGGAATTTCTAAAACATTTCGCATGCAACACCAACTCATAGGATCCGTTCTGACTCAAGAAATATGTAGATTATTTTTTTTTTCCTTCTTCAAACTCCACACACATATTGCTGAGTTTAAAATTTGATTTCCATACCAGTAGCTGTAGTAAATGGAAATTATTGGCTCCCAGTAGTGAAGGGTGAGACAGCACCTTATAATCACAATTCGAAGTCTAAACATTAGAGTTCCCTGTGCAGAACTCTCCTTATCTATATTTGTGAATAAATATATAAAAGCTTTGCACAGCTATAGATTTGAACTGAAAACTCAGTTTAACTCACCAGCTTTCACCTCCTTGGTGTAGTTGCTGGGGAACCAACCAGTGCGGCCATTCAGAGTGCCCTCCCACCAGCCTCCCTCCACACACTGGGTCACCGTGATTATGTCCCCTTTCTTGAAACACAGCTGTAACAGAACAAAACAAGTCAGTGTATTATATAACATGATGATGTAACACTAAACTGACGATTTAAACACAGCTGTAACAAAACAAAACAAGTCAGTATATTATATAACATGATGATGTAACACTAAACACAGCTGTAACAAAACAAAACAAGTCAGTATATTATATAACATGATGATGCAACACTAAACTGACGATTTAAACACAGCTGTAACAGAACAAAACAAGTCAGTATATTATATAACATGATGATGTAACACTAAATTGGCGATATAAACACAGTTGTAACAGAACAAAACAAGTCAGTGTATTATATAACATGATGATGTAACACTAAACTGACGATTTAAACACAGCTGTAACAGAACAAAACAAGTCAGTATATTATATAACATGATGATGTAAGACACAGCTGGCAATTTAAACACAGCTGTAACAGAACAACACACGCCAGTATATTATAGAGAATGATGATGTAAGACACAGCTGGCAATTTAAACACAGCTGTAACAGAACAACACACGCCAGTATATCATAGAGCATGATGATGTAAGACACAGCTGGCAATTTAAACACAGCTATAGCAGAACACACGCCAGTATATCATAGAGCATGATGATGTAAGTCACAGCTGGCAATTTAAACACAGCTGTAAGAGGACAACGCACCTAAGTATATTACAGAAGATGATGATGTAAGACACAACTGGCAATTCAAGCAAAGCTGAGGCAGAACAACACACACCAGTATATTATGGAGAATGACGATGGAAGACAGAACTCACAATTTTAAACACAGCTGTAAGAGGACAAAATACACGCCAATCAGTATAGAACATGACGATGTAAGGCACAACTGGCACTTTAAACACAGCAGTAACAGAACACCACACACCAGTCTATTACAGAACATGGTGCTGTAAGACACGCGTGGCAACTGAAACATATAACACTCGACATAAATCACGGTGTTTCATCTAAAATAAGGGTGATGGCATCAATGGTCCCAATGGTGACAGCAGGGAAGGTATAAATTGAAGGCAATAATGATATTTGAGATGAAAATTGTGATATCACTGAATTACAGGTTGTAATTCTTTTTCTTTGTTCTATACAATGCACCAGCATATTATTTTCTCCTCGTCAACACCACTCCCCCCCCCCCCCTTTTTTTTTTTTT
>BLXT01001485.1:896837-909215 GCA_019648995.1 Plakobranchus ocellatus
TATATATATATATATATATATATGTATATTTACATTGCGAACTTTATTTGTATGATTCTATCCATAATAATAAAAAAATTAACATGTTTCTCACCCTCTTTTTCGTATACTATCTTAATAACCGGATAATTTTGTCTTTTTTTTTTTGTTGTTTTTAAATAGAATTATCTGTTTAGTGTTAGTTGATAGTCGTTAATAAACCAAAAGGTAACTTCTAGTCCCCTTTTTAAGTTCACACTCTGGCTCATGTAAGCAAAACGGTTAATGTTAGGTTAGGCGGTTTAGTATTCGCTAATATTCTGGACGCGATCAAGGCCTAATTACGGGCCATATGTCGTTTGTTTTAGTACAATGTCTAGCATTAACCGCACTTAATTTAATCGGTCACGGATTTATGTGTGTAGTCTTTCCAGACAGCCGTTTGGGGTGATTTAAAAAGACAAAGCTGTTGTCGGATAGCTTCATTAACGAAGGCATTTGTGTTCATTATTATCGTGCTTGGGTTTTAATTTTGCCTAGCATCTACCAGTGTCATTAGTGGCAGGTCCACTCACGTTTATTGTATAAGCATACGGCGACAGGCATACTGCGCGTCGTGTGCGTGTGATTCTGATAATGTGTACTTTAAGTCATTGATTAAGAACTAATTTTTCAGTGATTGCGCAAGGTACGCCTGGAGTAAGCCGTTTTACAGCAACCTTTATCACACGATTCATTATTAGATCAGATTAAACTGATGGGTAGGCTACCGACCATTCTCAAGTGATACCTTGTGATTGCGCGGTAGGTGCTAACTGTTATTTGAAAGTAATCACTTTTCAACATGAATCACTTTTCAACATGAATCACAGTAATAAAAAGTACACTATGAACAGATATTCCCGTAACGGACAGTTAGTGTAGATAAATATATTCCTTCCCCGCAGTTAAAGCAGTCATTATACTTTTTTTTTTTTTTTTGTAACAAGTAGCGCACGTAAAACATTTTGTATCCACGATCAACGCAGTCTATTGAAAAACTCAAACAAGAAAGAGAACAATTGGCATTGCATTTTTTGTCATACCGCAGCATCTGCCTTAATTTTTTTTTTTTTTTCTTTTCTTTTTTTGTTTCTCTTTCGTCTTTATTGGGAAAACATGGTGATTGAGGGGTGGGGATATTTGAGTAAACCAAAGCAAGATTGTATTGTGAAGCGCAAAGTTGTGTTTTCTTCTCTATGAACTGTTTCCTAACATACCGACAGAAAGTATTGGCTTCGATAGAATATATTTTAATTTAGGGTACGCAGTAACAGGTCTTGTTGTCGCTTGGCTGTAGTAGCTTGCCTTGGACGTAATGAGCAGTTTTGTAATTATTAATACATGGAGTGGGGAACCCATCGTCTACATCATCGTCATCGATGTTTTTCAACCTTGACAGGTAAAGGCCACAGACAAGTGAGCTTCATCCCTTCCTATCTTACGCAAGTTTTCCTGATTATTTGATTAGTGCATCCCTCTTTTGAAATCTTCTCGTGTTGTTTATGCTGATTATGTATAGCATCTCTTTTTCTCCCTGTCGAACAATCTGCTACTGGCCAATACTTCTCAATATCACTTTGATTAAAGTTTTATCTTTTACCGTTTCTCTTCCAGGTGTGGACATAGCAGTGCAGGAACGCCTTGAACGGGACTTTCAGGACCTGTTCCGTTGCCAGACATGTACTCGCTGCTTCTCCAACATCGACCAGTTGTACAGCCATCAGAACGAGTTGGGCCACCTGGAGCTGAAGCAGACACCGCGTGGCCCGGGCTACCTGTGCTGGAGGAAAGGATGTAACCAGTATTTCAAGACAGCCACGGCACTTCAAGTCCATTTCAGGGAGATTCACGCCCGGCGCTCAGCGGCTGGGCTGCTCACACCGCAGGAGTTGTCTACATACACAGCGCCTTGTAGCCAATGTAGCCATTCCTTCAGGAGCGTGGATGCGCGGGAAAGGCATAGGTTGTTTCATCTCATGCAAGCGATTACGCAGTGCAAAGTCTGTCCTCTTCAAGTAAGCTCTGCGGCAGCATTAAAACACCATCTACATCAGGTACACGGTGACGAAATCAGCAGCGACGAAATGTCTTTACAGCTACGAACCGTGGAGTCCAGTGCTGAACTGCTGTTCAGCTCTCCAGCTTATGAGCAGTTCACTGCTCGAATGCTTATAGTTAATGGCAAGGTATCGCCATCCGAAAAGATGGCAAGTAACGGGGTCGCGGCCTCAGATGATGTTGATAAAGATAAAAGAATAGAGCATGATGCATCAGATGGACCTAAACTAAATTCAAATGGAATAGAAAAAGGCTCCAAAGAGAATCCTCAGTGTGACAGTCGAGGTCAGGATGAGAGTGACGGTATGTCAGTGTGTGGTCCTGAGGAGCGCCAGTTTCTAGATGAGTATCTAAACAGCCAGTCCATGGCAGAGGAACACTATCATGATGTTGCGCGCACGTTCCGCTGTCACGCCTGTCGCGTAGCTTTTACGAGTCAGCGCTTCCTTCTGGCTCACAACAAAACTGCTGCGCATATCTGGCAATCTGAGAAACGTGATTCTGCGGAAGAAAGCTTGTCCCGCTCCTTCCGATGCGATATTTGTAAAGAGAGTTTCCTTCAAAAGAGCATGCTTTTATCGCACTATAAGTCAGCAACTCATATTTATCGGTTGAAACAGCTCAGCGCGCGACCAAATGGAGACTTGTCAACCGGGCAGCAAGCAAGACTCCCGTCGCCTCTTACTTCGTCACCGAAACCTACCGGTTGCCAGCAACAGGCTTCCCCCAGTCCAAACAGCAAAACAGCAGGATCTAATAATTCTAATGCCATAGACCCTAGCCCAGACGCCAAACCCTATAAGTGTAACATATGCAAAGTGAGCTATAACAACCAGGCCAGCATTGAGATTCACTTGCGTTCCGTCGGGCATAAAACTCGCACTGCCAAGTTAGGTGAACTTATTCAGGCCGGCCAAGTGGATGTTCAGCAGGCATTGGTAGAGCATCCAGATGCGCGAACGGCAGGACGCCAGCAGGCTCAAATCATCGCTGACTTGATACATCAGCAGGCAACTGCACAGGCTGCCTCCAACTCTACCACGGCTGCGTATTATAATCTGCAGAATATCAACACAATGGCGCAGTTATCTCTGCTGCAGGGTCTGCTCCCTACCACATCACAGCTTGCAGGCTCTGCTCAGAGCCTTCTCAATTCTCTGTCTAACGAACAAATGGAAGCGTACTATGCAGCGGCTATAGGCGCTCAACTAGGACAGGACTTCATGCTTTCACTAAACTCAAAAGACGGTTTCCTTAAGGAAAAGACTTTGAAGACCACGGCCAAGACTGATACCTCTGAGAGGGCTGCGAATATGGTCATCAAGCAAGATGGCAAAATTGAGCCTGCAAGTTGTGAAAACCGAGGTAAAGCTATAGCTCTTGATGACCGCCTGAATAAGTCAATATCATCAGGGAAAAAAGATGAAGAGCAGCTTCCAGCAAACTTTCCCCATGCTCCAATTATTGCACGCCCGCGCGGCTATATGGGTCGCTTCAAACCACAGCTACACAGAAGTTTGTTAGAAAACTTTGGTTTTGAATGTGTAATGCACTTTAACGAGGAGCATACAAAAGGCGAAAAAGCAAAGGAAGAGCTTGAGTGTAAAGATGATTGTGAAGTACCTAAAGTAGAAAAAGAGGGTCCCAAAGAGGCACAGGCAGAACCAGAAGAATCAGAAACTAAAAGTTCATCAAATATTACTGAGGAATCAGTGGAGACTGAGAGTGACCCGGCTGAAAAGAATGGTCAGGATGAGAAAAAGGACGAAAACAAAGAAAACATGGATTTACCAGAACTCAAACACTGTACATGCAAAACATGTCATAAAGGTTTTTCCAATGTCTGGGTGTTAAAGAACCACGAAGAAGAAGTTCATCAAAATTTTGTTGCGCCCGAGTTCATTGAGACGTTTGGGAAAAAATTCAAAGAAGAATGGGAGAAAAGCCTCCCAAAAATGATGGAGCCAGAAGCAACCCCTTGCCCTCAAAATCAAGCGGTGAGAGAATCTGTTAACTCATCAACTGCACAGCAAGTAGAACAAACAAAGCAGCACATGCCCTCTGGTTCAGCGTCAGAAATGCCTCCACCTCCACCACCCAACTCCAGCCAGTCACAGGGACCGCCAGGTTTTGACATGTCTCAACTGTTGCCTCTCATGGGCATGAATCTTCTACCTATGCACCTCCCCTTAAGTCTGATGAACCTTGGATTACAAAACTCCCTTATGCCTACTATCATGATGCCTGGTATGGATATAAATAAAGGCTTTTTACCACCAAATCTGATGGATCCAACTAGTTCTCAGCAGCAGCAACATCATCATCAACAGCAGCAGCAGCAACAACAACAGCTTCATGCAGCAGCAAACGCTGCAGCACAACAGTCACAGAACCAGAAGCGAGTACGAACACGCATAAGTGACGACCAACTTAAAGTCCTACGCCAATATTTTGATATCAACAACTCTCCCAGTGAAGAGCAGATAACAACAATGGCGAACCAGACAGGCCTACCACATAAAGTTATCAAACATTGGTTTAGGAACACGTTGTTTAAAGAGCGCCAGCGCAATAAAGATTCCCCTTACAATTTCAATAACCCCCCTTCTACCTCCATCGATCTTGACGAGTATGACAGAACTGGAAAAATCCCAGATATCAAGGTGGAGCCTGAAGAAGATGATAGCAGGGCAACTACTCCAGCAGTATTGGATGAGAAGAAAGATGACATTCCTGTCAGTATTGTTAAAGAGGAAGGCCCTAGTGTAATGGATTGCGATATAGATTCAGAGGAAGCTTTAGAGAAGCCACCTTTAAAAATAGATCTCACCCCAAAAGCAGAGACCTTGGAGGAGAGCAACAAAAGGGATTCAGAAAGTCACTCAAATGCGTCCTCGCCATCCAATTTGTCTTCCATTCCATCCACACCCACAGCCTCAGCCCCTGCGACCCCTACACCCTCGCCTATTATCACAGCCAATCCGCTTGGTGGATCTACTCCACTAACCTTCTCTTTGGATGCCTATGCTGCAAATATGGCACGACTTGAGGCCGCTACATTCCAGTCTATAGGAAAGCGTGCCAACCGTACGAGATTTACAGATTTTCAGATCAAGACCCTTCAGGATTATTTCGAACGTAACGCCTACCCAAAAGATGATGAATTGGAACATTTGTCTAAAATACTCAATCTGAGTGCGCGTGTCATTGTTGTTTGGTTCCAAAACGCGCGTCAGAAGGCCAGAAAGATATACGAGAACCAGCCAACATCTGCAGGTGATGGAGCAGTGTCGTCAGTCAACACCAACACCCAGAGTCCACCAGGTGCAGGTGCTAGTGCTGGTTCCAGTCCATTCCAGCGTACGCCAGGTCTCAACTACCAGTGCAAAAAGTGCAACTCGGTTTATCAGAGGTATTACGAGCTCATCAAACATCAGAAAAATTCCTGTCCAATGGAAAACTATAACAACAATAACAATAAGCCGATACCTTTGATGGGTGAAGATGACAGTAATTTTAGCTACTCTAATGATGACTCGAATTTCTCAGACGTACAGATGGTGTCAACTCCAACCTCTAATGTTTCTGTATCAAGTGCAGCTGTTTCTGCATCTCGAGAACGCTCAGACTCACAGCAAAAGTCACAGGAGGAATTTGTTGCAGCCAATAGTGCTGCCAAAATCAACCTGCCTAGCTACACTGCCCACATGACAGCTGCAAACAATTCATCACTGGCGTCCTCCGCCCGCATTCGCAGTACTTCTCCGGCGACCGCGTCTCACCCTTCCTTTAAATGCGACAAATGTCCTCTAACATTTTCTCGGTTTGACATGTGGCAAGAACATCAAAAAGCCCACAGCATTGCACCAGCTATGTTCACGCCGTTTGCCTCAGGCTCTGCCTTTGGAATGCTTCAAACCCTAGCTCATCAAGACGATGTGAAGACTCCTACAGGTTCTTTGGCAGGACTTCCTACGGCTCCTGCTCCACCAGGCTCTCTCCTGCCAGCCATGGTCGCCAGTCCTGCAACATCTGCTACTTCGTCAATATCCCCTGCCGTTACCTCCTCATCTAACTCACATTCATCTGCTCTCGGTACAGCGGTATCCAATGCTGCTACACCTGGCTTGAACACCTCCTCACAGTCACCCAACAAACGCAAGACAGATTCAGAGGATGAAGGTGGAGAGCAACCACGTGACAAAAGATTACGGACAACCATCCTGCCTGAACAGCTTGACTACCTCTATCAACAGTATCAGGTGAGTGTGTCAAGAAAGTCACATATACGGATTTTTACATTGTAGTTTTTTTTTTAAATTATATTCTAAAACTATGGATTAGATGACTGTTTATACAATAATTGCTGATATGTCCTTCATTTTGCAAAACCTCTCTCATTTTGCGGCCTCTGTATACAAGACTCTGAAAGTTGTGCGAGTCTAAACGAGGCTAAAGCTATGAACTTTATAAAAACTTTTTACTTTGACCGAACCGAATAGTATTTTTTTTTCGCCGTGTCGATACAACATCCTCCTTAAATTGAGACAGGGAAATCTCTCCGTCAAAAAAAAAATAAACGTGTTCTTTTCACCCCTTTTCCTATTGGCTGATATGATGTTAATAATCCTATGAACTGTTTATAGTTACACTCATCTTTATTCTCATCTCTTCTGTCTATCTTTCAGATGGATTGCAACCCTAGTCGCAAGCAGCTGGAACACATCGCCAGTACAGTAAACCTTAAAAAACGTGTAGTGCAGGTGTGGTTTCAAAATACTCGAGCTCGAGAAAGAAAAGGCCACTACCGTGCGCATCAGCAGCTTATAAACAAACGCTGCCCATTCTGCCGTGCTCTTTTCCGAGCTAAATCAGCACTGGAGTCGCACCTTGCTACAAAACATCCCGAAGAGATGGCCAAAGGAGACATAAACGTGGATCTCATTCCGGACGCTATGATCGAACCTCCAGGGATAAGTCATGGAGGCAACAGTAGCAGCAGTATTGGGAAACATGGTGTGCTTAATGCACACAGTTCAGCATCCAGTACAAGGCCCAGCATTCCTCAAGATAAGGTCTCAGTTTCTGGAAATTCCAACAATCATGGCCATAAACCTTCCATGTCCGCTCAGGCATCTGCTTCTGGAGCTGCCACTGCCCATATGACACACGAACTTGGCAAGTACCTTCCGCCAAGCATTCCAAACTACATGGCATTTATGGCTGGAGCTGGTGGACTTGGCTTACCTTTTCCAGGCCCACCAGCTCCAGAGATGTTTGGCCAGCCGTCTTTTGAGGATCCATTCTTCAAAAAATATATGAGTGAGCTAGCCAGCAGCATGGCAACTAAGCAAGAGCAGAAACCAGTGTCTCACCAACATCGACGGGACCTGCCTTCTCCTCCCACATCACGCGCGCACTCTCCTCCCCGCCGAGAGGTTTTACATCCCCCCACTGTTCCTGCCCACAGCGGTAATCCTTCGCCCAAGCCCACCCACCAGTCTTCGTCAAGTGCCCGACCGGTGGATGCTCACAAACCCAAGTCGTCGGTTCTCCCAGCGCCGCACCTGTCCTCTCACCCCAGTCCCCACAATCCAACTGTTATCCCTAGCTCTGCCTCATCCACGTCCTCTGCGGTCGACGAGACGCCTCTGGATTTAAGCAAGCCTACCAAAGCGCCATCTCTCGCGGACCAAGTGCCCCGAAAACCCAGAGAAGCAGCACCAGCTCTGGCCCCGAGGCCGGCGCACCACAATGTCCATGGAGGCCCTGCAGTATCCCAGGCTAGTCTGGAGATGGAGTATTTACGGCGTCTTGGCGCGATGGATGACTCATTCTCTGAGACTCAATCGGAGTCAGCTGATCCAGAATTTTTGAATGATATCGGCAGCAGTCCTGCTTCGCCTTGTCCGTCAGGTTCCGGTCGACAGCCCGGCCGCGGCGTTGGAGGAAACTGTGGAGGGGTTGCTGGAGGCAGCACCACCCCCAACACAACAGGCAAACGCTATCGCACGCAGATGTCCGCAACACAGGTAGGCAAGGTTGTATCTCTATCAATTCTCTCAGTTTGACGTCAAATCTAACGTATGTATATGTCGCGCTTTTTTTTTTTAACTCAGTTCTACCTATCGTTTTCGCTAATCACCCATCATACCAACATGACACTGCTCGTTCTACCTATTTGTTATATGCGTGTAAAAAATTAATATCAATTTTTATTTTTACTCAAGTGTATTCGGAGATACGAATTCATAAGTATTCTCAGCCTATGCCAGTATTTGAAAATTTGCCTACAGAGAACACTTGGAATAAAATTCTATCATAGCTTATATTTCATAAACTTTACAGTGTTGCGAATTATTGCATAGTAAATGGAATATTGAAGCAATGAGTTTTTTTTTTCTTTTGTGGCCTCGAAAAAAATTTGATTTCATTTTATGATTTGATAATTAAGTTTTCTTCCAGAGAAGCCTACTTTGACAAGTTTTTTTTTTTTTTTAATTTTCATTTTAGGAAATTTTCAATAGAAAGAAAAATTCTTTGTGTTGTCATTGTGTCTAATTCAAACATTTTGTGTCTTGGTTGTGCCCTTCTTTTTGTAATGACCCACTTGTTTTTAATCTTTGTTGTACACATCGTCAAAACATGTCTTGACTGTTGCTATATAAAATTAAGGTCTTGGAGTTAAAGAAATCTCGTTTTGTTTTAGTGCAGCTGAATCTGCAAAGTTAAAGACTTGATGAAAGATTGTTTTTCTCCTGGTGAAACTCTAACAGATTCTCAGAATCCTCGGCTGATATAAACCCACTTTATTGTATGATACCTAATGGGCTTTTTTTTATATTCGACTCTCCTGTGAAAACGTTATAATTACTATCAGGCTTGTTTTCAAGATATCAGGTATTTCAGGATACAATTAATACAACACAGGAAATAGATTGAAAGGGCAGATAGACGGGCAGACAGGCAGATAGATAGATAGATAGATAGATAGATAGATAGATAGATAGATAGATAGATAGATAGATAGATAGATCGATAAATAGATAGATAGGTGAAGCAAAAGGTTAAGTTTTTATAATTATCCTCTCTTTTTTCTTTCCCCCCCTTCCATTAACCATTGTGCATTTCTCATTGCAGGTGAAAGTGATGAAACACTTGTTCCAGGACTACAAGACCCCAACCATGGCAGAGTGTGAATTGCTTGGCCAAGAGATCGGACTCGCCAAGCGTGTCGTCCAGGTCTGGTTTCAGAACGCTCGTGCCAAGGAGAAGAAGGCAAAGCTGAACGCTAGTGGCAGCTCAACTGGCGGAGCCTCTGGAGGTTCCACTAGTGGTGGTGCTCCACCAGGGACCGAACTGGACTTCCCGAAATCGCCTGAGGAGTGCAAGCTGTGTGGTTACAAGTACAGCCACAAGGTCACTGTGAGTTCATCACATTGCTTTGATTAAGGAAGTGTTCTGTGACAGGATCGCATAGGAACTAAAACTAACTCAAAAACCCATCAAGCTGAATTATAATTTTTAAAGGGATGTTTCAACTTTCACGACAACCATTGATAAGTCATTAATTAATGCTCAACATTTAAAAGTTTTAACTAAATTTACAGTTTTACAAGGTTTTTGGTTAAGAGGAAAATTAATGCTAAAATTGCCTTAAGCTAAGGGCTCGTGTCTATTATTTTTTCTCTTTATTTTTCACTGTTATGATACTCAAATGAGCTACTCAGCCTACCATGTGTAAAATAAAAACAAGTACAACTATTTTTACAATATTTTATCATTTGAAGTTGGATATGATTATATCAGAATCCTTCACAATGAAACGTTTCAGAAAAGGTGAAGTGAGAAGAATTTTTAGTAGGATGTATATATCTTTTTTTTTCTCAATGCTTATTATTATCCTCATCATTAATATGACTATTATTTTTGTTATCATTTTTTTTCCTTGAGATTTTATACTCCACTTGCTTCAGAATTTAGGCCCTCATTAAGATGGTGATGATGGTGTGTTGTTTGGGAGCTAATCCGTGCATATTTTAAGGATGTGTTAAGTTTCACAACCAGCCCGTTGACCATCATTATCATCGTCTTTATAGCCGCAATTATCTTATCATTATATTCATCGTTATCAACGTGATGAGCATTATCAGCAGCAGCAGCATGTTTATCACCACCATCAGCATTATCATCATCATGGCCATCTTTATCACCACAATAATTTAGTATCATCAACAAGGACAACAGTGAAACAATCATCATGGCCAAGCCAATATAAGATAATAGATGAACTATTGTAAACTTAAGTTTTATTATTTCCCATCAACAGGTACAGGATCATATATTTACAAAGAGTCACATTGACCGCGTCAAAAGATTTTTAAGTGCAAGTGGTGTTCACGATCTTGACCTGAGCCCTCCTTCTCAGCATCTCATAGGGCGTCCTTCCCAACACTCACCAGCTGTAGAGCGGAGAGAAAGCGATAGGAATAGAAAGTCTTGGGAGGACCCTGCACTAGCCACGGCTCATTTGGCCCAGCTGAAAGCAATGGGCATCAACCCAGGCAATTTAGGGTTCCCGCTACCCACAGCAGGTTTGTATATTACACAGCCACCCCCCTTTTTTTTTCATCATCAGTTCTATGGTGCTTTTTTTTTTAAAAAAGAAAGTTTTTATCGAGGCCAGGACATCAAAATTTTTTTGTAAAACTAAGGAAACTCCTTTCTGCTCATTGGTTCCAGTTTTTTCAATCAAAGTTAGTTGCATAATCATCTACTTTGGAACGGATATTGCTTGTGATTTTTCTGTGCAAACTAAGTGTTCTTTGAGAATAAGCTTATTTTTTGCCATTTCTCTACAGTGTTTTTCTTACTGCATATCTTACAACTTTGTAATCTTATCTTACCACTGTCTGAGATCACCGCTTAATGGTGGACAGGGTATATCAATAATCAACTAACTCACCATTGTAGCCGTCTTCTTTCTTTCTTTTTTCTCCAGGTGATGTAAAGACAGAGAAATCAGAAGCATTTCGGAAAGAAAAAAAGACAGAAGGTAAGGTTGAATTTCGCGTGTTAGAATGAAGGTGCTAAAGATGAAAATGTTGTGCAAATACAAAACTTTTGTGGGGTGTCAATAAAATCCACAAAACCATAAATGTGTTAATGCTTCCCACATAGATTTAATGTGAATATGTATTTAAAATCAACCGTCTTCTCTGCATTTCACTATATAAAAATTTGAGACAAAATTAACTCTTCTCTTCTTTGCAGCATGAGATGCACAAAACTAAGGGGGAAAAGTTTGATGAATAAATTTGTTTTCTAGAGAACACTATATATCAAGCAGACTTGAAGATTGAACCTGGCAGAGATTATATTTTATATAAAATAGATTTAGATTTAGTTTCATAGGTTTGGGCAGTCTTGACAAAGATCTATAACTTAGTTACAGAAATGTAAAACTAGATGGGCTATTAAAATCCCATTAAAAAGTAGATCAATCTCGCGTAGATTCAACATTTTTATGGAATATAATGTTTTAGTCCAATTTCCTACAATTATGATGGCCAAGAGATTTGTAACAGCCTCCTAGCATAAATGATTTGTTACTCTGCTCTGTGTATTACTCTGTAGCATTAACCCTATATCTTCAACAAGCAATACTTACATGTGATTTGAAGATGTGATTTTTGTTTCTTTTGAAATCTGTTGTGTAGGTTCTAGCTCAAAGGATGATTCTCAAAAGCAGCAGCACCAGCAACAGCATGAACAGCAACAGGCTCAGGCAGCATTGGAGCTGGCTATGAATGCTCAAATGCTGAGTGCACTGGGCGGCTACATGCCTGGTCTTGACCCCAACTACCTGCCCTATATGTATGGAGGACTTCCAGGCTACTTCCCAGGAGTGGCATTGCCCATGCTTCAGCCAGGTATGATGGCAGGTATGTTGGTAAGAAAGACATAGGAGTAAGTTTGGGTAAAAGAAGCCTTTGAAGCAGATACGACCTGGTCGAGACTTGGGAAAGTGAAACTCTTTAAATCAATCAACCTATAGGCACTGATGTTTTTGAAATGATCTGTTATCACCTATATAGATTGATATCATTAAAACAGTATTATTCTTTGAAACAGTAATTATCTTGCTTTTAGCTTCGTTTTTTCTTTCTTTTTTTTGGGGGGGTGGGGGAGGAGGAAAAATGTAAACGAAAAAAGAAATCTCAAGGTTTTAACTGAAAGAGCTTGCTGTTAGAAGTTGTCCTGAAGTTGCCAATCATGTTTGGAGTGCACAGGTGCAGC
>BLXT01001485.1:924322-935785 GCA_019648995.1 Plakobranchus ocellatus
TCGATCGATCGATCGATCGATCTATCCATATATACCTCTCTACACATATATTAATTTATTTTATTTTCATTTCAGTTGGCTTGTCTCCATATACATCAATAATCACTTATAATACAGGCTAACTAGCTAATTAGTCCAATTTGGAGAGGTCGCTGAACTTTCCATGCTTGTTCTTCTGAAGTATTGGAATAGTACGTAAAAATCAATGGAAGTAAGTAAGAGCGCAGCGAGAAATAAGGCACATCGACCGCATTAAAGAAATTATTTAAATGACAATTAAGAGAAAATTACAATGATGATGAACAAGTAGGGTAAAAGAATTGGATAATCACGATAATAACCTGTGATTCATTGTGTCTAGGATCGAAGGTAAATTGAAAGATCTATAATATTTTACAAAGATGGTACTTTATAGGAAAAAAAATAAGTTGTGGCAAGTAAGCTTACCATTTTTCATTTATAACAAGGGACATAACAATATTTTTAAAAGTAGATTTTAGGGTAGCCTCCCTTTTTTCCTCAAGACTGAAAATGTTTTTAAAAGGAGACAGAAAAAAAAATAGAGCGAATTTGTTGATGGAAGATAGTTGCTATTGCTGATGATAACGGCGGTGGTAATAATGATGACGATGAGGAGGAAGTCAACTAAAAACAGAAAAGAAAAATAAAGAATTAATTTCCCTGCAAGTAATAAAATAATATAAAAATGTTGATAGGAGGATCAAGCTACAGTCCATTTCAAAGCTCAAATAATTCAATGACATCGTGTCCGCCTATTGGGATTTAAAGCCCAGAACAAAAGAAATTTTTAAGAATAAGAATAAACCCTGTAGGGTTCCCCCTTTCTAGTTTAGACAACTAGCCTTTTTAGATGTAACGATGAAACGACAAGGAAGCTATACACAAAGTTTAAGGAGAGTCTTAAGATAAATGATTTTAAACAGAAAGATGTAAATACAGATGGGAGGAAAACAAATTATTATTTTCTCTGTGTCAACAGTTACTATTTATCAATAAATTATGACAGTACGGGTAAAAACTAAGCAATTGAGATGTGAAAGGTTTCTAATCCATGATACGAATTGCATGTCATTCGACTAATATCAGCCAGAACTAAATGGTTGAAACTTTCAAACAAAAAAGAAAATTCTTTGACTCATCTGTATATCCTATCTTTTGTTTGATTATTCCACTTGAAGAATATTTGAATAACACTTATGTGCGTCAAATGATTTGAGCTTTAACCTCATGCCAGATACTCGGGACTATCGGTTTAGGCAATATTTTGTAACTTTCTAAGCCAACTGCTTTTACCAAGTTTTAATCCTTGTATTATGCTATTCATAATATAAATGCTAATTGAATAAGCCCACTCGCCAATCAAGTGAACTGTGGTTGGTTAAAGTTTTGTCTATGTAGCCCATCCATGAGAAGGTGATCTTAGGCTTTTAGGCGCTCCATTATTATTCCCGTGGAGTCAAACAACACATGTACAATTCGTTTTTAAAAATTGTTTGGTAACAGTTTTAAGACGATTCAGAACTTCATGGGACAAATGCTCTTCGAATTTTGATACTTATAGTTTACTTCGTGAATTTTAGATAGGAGTCTTGAGGTAAACATGGCATTTTACAATCTAATAATAATGGAGTTAATGTAATGCCTATCCAAAATTTTGTGAAGCATCAATAAAATCCACAAAAATATTGATATGTTACTTTATTTCATGCCATTTAATGTGGGTATATTTTAAAATCCCAAATTCGTTTTATGTATCTACAAAGCGACATTTTATAATCCTTTTTAAATCTTATTAAGTATGCGAAACGAAACATTAGTGGTGATGCCATGCTTTTCTGCATGAACTACACACGAGGCTCCACCAGGGTTGATTTCTAGATCTCTCTGAAGTGATATACGTCTGGTTCTGGCATAATAGTTTTATCGATCTAGATTCTTAATTCTAGGCATGATCTGAACCTGGTAGGCTGCCCAATCGATCTATGACTCTAATTTGGGTAGCACTTTTAAATGCCGATTTTGTTTTACGCATTACAGAACGACTAAGTGAAAACTTAACCAGACACGAATATGCTTAATGCTTATGGTGTTATGATTTTATCTTTTTTTCCCGAGCGAAACTTATGACACAAATGAAAATGGTTATCGCTACAAGGTATTCGTTGCGTTTGTTAACCTGGATAACTCTAGCGCCGCAGAAGGTTATATTATTCATATTGAAATTCTAAAATAAATTCTACACTTTGTGAAGACTTTTTTACAGATGTGAATTCCACTACAAAGGGCAAACTTATTTCTTCATTCACATAGACAGTAGCAGTGAAAGCAGTTAAAGCAAGCAAAGCCAATACTGCCTTTTTTTAAGAAGTAAGAAAAAATATACCAATACTGCTATCTCAGAAACAACTTAATAAGTTTATGGATCTTAAAGATGCTATAATGGTTGAAGGAATTACAATTATTATATTTGCAATCACAACTTACACGCCTAAGAGCGAAATGTTTGTCCATATACTTTGTATTGTTCGAATTTGTAAGTAAGTTTGAGTTGTATTCTTTTACTGCATTATCTTTTTCAAACATACAAGAAAATGATAAGTGCAAAAAGATATTTCTTAGCGTTGACTTATTCAGGTTCATTTCGTTTTCTCATGAAGACTTTTGTAAAACATGTTTCATTAAGCCTTTACCAAATAATTTTGACCATGCAATATTCATAACAGAATCTTATTATTGTTGTTTTTTATATCTCATTTTTTTTATATTCATTACTACATATTGTGTTTTGATGACCCCAGCTCACGTTTGTTGTCCTCAATTGGCTTTATAAAGCGCCTTGGACCTACAATAGAAAACCCCTACAGATTTTAGTAGGCGTATGTTAGCAAATCGTCATAGCTCCCAATGGTCGTAGCTGTTCGTGCACTTGTGTATTGACAAAATAAATTGGTTTTCATTTTATAGAACCAAGACGTTAGCAAACAGGAAATATGAAGTATTTAATATTTAAATATGAAGGAAATATTGCACCTGCTGTACGCTGTACATATTTTCATAAATCTAAGTATCTTTCAGCAATTCAATTTGTTCCTGGAGCAGAAGAAAGAGTGCAAAAAGCATAAGCACACCTTAGTTTCCCAACTCTTACAGGCAATATTGTATACATTTACTCTTTAAATTTAATGTTAATGTTTCAATCTTCTTCTAAATTAAGTAAGTGTTGGTGTTTTGAGAAAAAGTCAAACCTGTGATCAAAATATCGTGGGTTTGAGTGATGACTGCGTCCACGTTATATCTCTGGGAATGGCACTCAGAAAAGATTACTTCCTTCATTGACACTTAATGTAAAAAAGGCGCCTGGTATTGTACTCGTAATTATTTTCAATGTAGCGCTTAAAAGACAGTTGTAAGATGATTCGGGGAAAGTTGTGAAAAATTTAGGGAGCCTAAACAGGAAAGACCCAAGTACATCCTTTTCGTTCTTTTCTTATCTATCTCTTATCTACATCATAATCTTCACTATCCCCACCACCTCCACTATCACCATTACCACCACCATCATCATCATCATGGCTCAAACTGATTGATGTCATAACCAGCATCTTCAAGGTCGCCGTTAATTGATCGTCATCCCAAATCCAGTGTCATTCATCATTCTATCTCTACTTCTTCTCCTCAACTTCCTGGCCCATGATTTTCGTTATCTGCAGTAACATCAGTATCGTCATTCGGCGCAATCGTCATAGTGACACTTTGTCTCTGATTGGTTTTATATTCTTCATCCTTGTTTTGCATCGTTAAAGTTCAAACCATAATCATCATTCTCAATATCAAAGTCATGATTAATGTCATTGCTGATGTTTTTATATTTTCACCATTATTCATCGTTCCACCATCACTGTAATCATCGTTATTGTTGCGCTTGTCTTCCTCAATTATTTCAAACGCGCAAAATAAAATATCGACCGAGGAATAACTGGCAAAGTATCTTCTGTCTTCATCCTCTCTATCTAATGAATAGATTTAGAGATAGCTCGCCAAAAAATATAATCTAGTTTTTTGAGCGGACAAAAGAAGCCCTTATAGATTTAGTTCCAGTTCAGATTCCATCGATATGCTGTACAAAAATCTAAATCTACTCAAATATGAGCCGACGATAAACTATGTCCGATTTTTCAAATACTTCCAAAGGTCTAAAACAATTTTTTTAAACCTAAATTCCGAAAATGAGCACGCCATGCTGCTTAAAACTATTTGTACGGCCTTAGACCTCTAGCCTGTCTCATCTCATAATTCAACACTTTCCACGCCCCTCATCTCATAACTCAACACTTTCCATGCCTCTCTTCTCATAACTCAAGAATTTACCCACCGTGGTTCGTCTTAACTTTTCAATATCCTTACATTATCACAGTGGGTGATCGTCCTTTTCACTGCTCATTTTACTGTCTTATCTCATAACTCAAAACTTTCCACGCCCCTTATTTCATAACTTAAGACTTTCCACGAGCCTCATTTCACAGCTCAAGACTTTCCACGCCCTTCATTTCATACCTCAAGACTTTCCACGCTTCTCTTCTCATAACTCAAGAATTTACCCACCATGGCTCGTCTTAACTTTTCAATATTACTACATTATCACCGAGAACGATTGTCATTTTCATTGCTCATTTTACTGTCTCTTCTCATAACTCAAAACTTTCCACGCCCCTCATCTCATAACTCAACACTTTCCACGCCTCTCTTCTCAAACCTTAAGACTTTCCACGCCTTTCTTCTTATAACTCAAGACTTTACCCACCGTGGCTCGTCTCAACTTTTCATCGTGGGTGATCGCTATTTTCATTGCTCATTTTACTGACTGTCAGCTCAAATTAATTCTGGAGCTTTTTTAACAACATTATCATTATCATCATATCCATAATCATTGTTTTTTCATCAACACCATTAGGGCGCGTTGGTGGCACAGTGGATAGCAAACCTGTCCTGAGATCTGCGGGTACCCTTCTGTTGCGGGTTCGAGTCCCCCCACCGACGATTCGGCCTGACGGAGGGCCTGAAAGCCTAGCTCACCTTGTTGTGGACTGTCTAAATGTAAAAATCAATCACCACCATTATGCTCTCAATAATCCTTTTTTGTAGTCAACGCCTTAATTACAATGTCAGTTACACTCTATTAGTCATTTACCCCACTGTCATAATCATCTTTTTGCATGATTTCAGTGAAAAAAAAATCTCCTTTATAATAAGCTTTATCTCATCAATAGCACTGAGACCATAACACCCGTAATATAAATAATGATTCTCATAAAGAGCTAGAACATTTAATTATAATTATGCTACCTTGCCCTTTGTATGTCGAGTTACTTTCACCCATGGAAATTAATGTTTCCAGGCAGCATACCCAAATGGATAAACGGCTCTGTCTATCGCAATGGCTCTGGTCTTTACAAAATCGGCCCAACCACCTTTTGCCGTTATACAGCGCTGGGCATTTAAAGATGGCAAAGTGACCTACCAGTCATCCATCTTGGATTCAGATGACTACAAAAAATCAGCAAAACTGAACGGGATGGGATTTGGTAAAACATTTCAAGACCCTTGTAAGTCTCTTGGGGAGCGAGGTAGCAGGGAGTCTTCATAGCAGGTGTTTCGGCCCTGTACCTCCTGACACTCTAAGGGGGCCGGGCCACATCTAGGTCATGACTCCCAGGTTGCTTGCCAGGGATTCGAACCCACGTACATCTGGATACAAATCCGGCACCTAACCACTTCGACCAACTGAATGCCCTGTCATTAGGGATTTTTAATCGTTATGAAGCAACCCTTCATTCCTTCTGCTCCATATCCAGCGAGAACTGTTCTCAGCTGTTTCGGCTAGTAGCCTTAAGGCTTTTGTTCTCTTATTGCCACCTATGGAGAGTTTGCTTAGAAGACCATAGGCTGAAGAACCCACAAATCCTCTAGCGCCAATCTCTACTGGTATTACCTTAGCTTCGTAGCAATCCTTTTTTAGTTCTTTTGTCAAGTCCAGGTATTTTCCTTCCTTGAAGGCATGGGCCTCTTCCATTCTGCTTTCATAGGGGACAGTTAGTTCCACCATGATAATTTTTTGTGTTGAAGCAGAATGGATCACTATGTCAGGCCTTAATGCTGTCTTTCTGATAACATCAGGGTGTTTTTCCCATTCAGGGAGGTCTGCTGAAACCACCCAATCGTCGCAGTCGTCGAGCAGACCTTTTCTATGGGTGTTTATTGGGATCGACCCTCCGTGCCATTTTTTGACTCCACCTTCTGTGGAGAATACTGTTGAGCTTGTTGAAGAGGGGTGGATTTCCCCTTTAGCTGTGCTTATGACCGAGGCACGTTCTTGAAGTACTCTGTTATGCCTCCACGTGTATCGCCTTTGTGAGAGCGCTACTTTGCACGAGCTCAGTACATGCTCTGTAGTTTGCCTACCTTGGCACAGTGGGCGTGTAGGGTCGTCATTCTTTCCCCATCGCACCAGATTTGCGTTTGAGGGTAGGAGATCATAGACGGACCTGATGAGGAAGCTTATTCTCAGAGGCGCCCTGAGCCAGATATCATTCCATGTTAAGGATCTCTGTATGCTAGTGTCCCAATTTTTCCACTGACCTTGCTGAGGCTGCTGGACCGCCTTCTGTACCCGTGTAGAGTCTTCCTTATTCCTGATCTCATCTATGATCATGTCCCTTTTTTCCTTGCCTTCTGTTTTTGACCACCATTTGGCTGTGGTTGGTCCAAGGCCCCTGCGGTCGGTTTGAGTTGACCGATTACCTCTTTCATTTTAAGGCATTCTTTCGCCTCGTCTACGACTTCTGTGGCCTTCCACTTTCTTCCAGTTTTCAGGGATGGCTGGACGGTTTTGACCACGGGATCATCTGATTCCTCCAACATGGTGAGTAATCTGGCTTTGCCGCATTTATACTCCTCTAGGATAGATTTCATTGGGAAATTTTAGCTTTGCTTTTCGGCAGTATATTGCCACGTCTGAAAGACCCGGAGGAACCCCAAGCCATTTTCTTGTATACCTGTTGATTTTAGCTTCTATTGCTTCTACTGTGGAGGAGCAGATATCGTAGACTAAGAGTGGCTATAGAAGTTTGGGAATAAGTATGAACTGCAGGCACCATATCTTGAATTTACTCTCGAGTCCACACTTGTTAATGGCTAGAAGGCTTTCAGAAGCAACTTCTAATGTTTCAGCTCCACAACTGATGTCTTTCATAGAGGAATCATACCATTTTCCGAGGCTCTTGAATGGTTCTTGATTAACTGTTGGTATTTGCTGTTCCGCTACTGTGAAGGTCGTGGCTTCGTCAACCTTGCCTCTCCTTATTGATAGACTGCAGGACTTCCTTGGCTTGAACTCCATTCTGCACCATGACATTAAGTCATTTAGGCGCGTCAACATCCGCCTTGTCTCATCTTCTTTAGAGCAGATAATGGTGGTGTCATCCATGAATGCTTTCGGGGGAGGCATTGAACATCCACCAACTAGATTGGCGGGACCTGCACTGCCTTCTGCCGCTTTCAATATGACTTACATTGCCATTACGAACAGAATTGGGGATATTGTGCATCCCATAGCAATTCCAACCTCCAGATTGATCCAACTTGTTGTGTAGCTATTTGTTGAGAGCCTCATGCGGAATCCACTGAAGTAGTCATCTAGCATCACCTATATGACCTCTGGTACATGGTACATTCTGAGAGCTAGCTGGATCATCTCATGTGGTACTGATCCGTAGGCATTTGCCAGATCTAGCCATACAATATCAAGATTCAGTTTCTCTGACATGGCCCTCTGGATAGCTTCCTAGATCATTGTTGCATGTTCCAAGCAACCGGAAACCCCAGGAATGCCACCCTTTTGGACAGAGGTGTTTATATATCCATTTTCTGTTAGGTATTTTGTTAGGCGTGACGCCATGACTGAGAAGAATATTTTACCCTCTACATTGAGCAGTGATATTGGGCGAAACTGGTTTATTCCTTTCGAATCTTGCTCTTTGGGGATATACACTCCCTCTGCAGTCATCCACTCTTTACTGATCTTGATGTTTTTCCGTGCATTTCGTAGTAATTCGTGTAGCTTCTTGAGAACGTTGGGGCATCTTTTGTACAGTAGATAAGGCACTCCATTCGGCCCTGGAGCAGATTTAGCTCTAGCTTTGTTTTACTACTGCTATGACTTCCGGTAAGCTTGGAGGCTTGCTGTCGAACTTTATTCCTGGGGCAGCTGGCCATACACGGCCTGTAGTTTCTTCCAAGGGTATCTCGCGAGTGGGATCTGAATAGGTCTTCTTCAGATGAGTTTCAAGCTCTTCTCTATCTACTGTCAAAGTTCCGGACTTGCGTTGTTGGAGGAGCTGTCTTGCAAACTGGAATGGATCCCTGATGAAGCGTTCCTGGTTCTTTCTCTTTTGGCTGCGCTTCTTTCTGGCGGATTCAGCTCTGCTCAATGCTGAGTGCCTCGCTTTCAGCTGGCGCCATATGACCAGAAGCCCATTCGTTTCTTCACTACTTGCTGCTCTAATCTGTTTCTTCAGTTTCCTCTTTTGCTTACGCAAGGTGTCCATTTCTAACTGCCTCCTGCTTCTCTGTGGTGGGGATTTGGGTTGGTGTTATTTCGCCCCAAATGTATCTAGACAGGTTTGATAGACGATATCACCGAAAGTGGCAAGCTTGTGCTCCAGGGTGCTTTTCCCGAGTAGCGAGTCAATCTTGAGGACTATTTTGCTGTCCAGATCTTTCCATTGCTTTCCTGAACTTGCTGGTGGGAAATTGATCTCATCGCGTTTCTCGCTGCTGGGGTGCCTCGGTACATCGTCTCGGTTCTCAGCTTGGATTTCCTTAGCACTGCAGTTTTGAACCTGACTTTGGTTTTCCAACGTCTTATCTGCTATATCAGTGCGCTGCTGTTGAGACGACATACTGAGACATCCCATCTTAGTCCTGTGGATTTTCATTCTTCTTTTGGATGCAAATATCCTACCACATATACATGAATAGTCCATTTCCAAACCGACATTCGTTGTCCTTGTTCTCGTAGTCCTTGGGGCGGTTTCGGTCAACATCGAGTAATCGCCGATTGATCCATCATTCTCTTCCCCTTTCGGTGGATCCCGGGAGCATTTTAATACAATCTAAGGTAAGACAATCTTTGGCCGGTAAATCTAGCATTTGTCTTAATGATTATACACCGGTAAAAATGAAAGGGATGAAACTTGTATGAAATGAGATGAAAATGAATACAGATGCTTTGTCCTTCGTTACAAGGAAGAAAAACTACCGACTTTTTAAAAATCAGTTTGGATGTAGACTAATTTTTTTGTTTTTGTTTGTGATATTTTAGCTCCTCCATGTTTTGGTGGCAAGCTTAAACTGGCAACAGAAATCCTGAAGATTTCACAATCAGTTCATTCGTTGTGCTACCATTGCTCCCCTCTCCTCTCCCAGAACTAAAATCTCGTCATGCAGGTAAATCTAAGGTATCATTATGAAAAAGTTGGATAAAATTCATGCTCTGGATATGCAACTTGATTTAGAAATTACTACAGAAGCTTGAAATCTCGAAGATGCACAGGCATATCTGTAGGTCATAATTTCCCGCCACCAGGGACTGGCCCAATGACTGTGCCAAAAGCCTGAGATCACAAATATGTAATGGGCAATTTGATGCATACCACTTGCATACCATATCTTTTAAATAAAAACCTCAGCAATGAAAGTGGAATATTGAAGGTCACAGACTTTAAGAATATTTTTTAGATCCGAGAGACTCCCACTGAAATATCACTCTAATTTTTCAAGTGTACATAGTAGATTTTGGAGATCGTCTTCTCGTCATGACAGGAACTCCTCTGATAAACGAGGTTACGCCTGATACTCTAAAAGTTAAAGGCAAGGTTAGTGATGATTAAAAAAAAACTCAAGTCATTAAAGAATACAGACAGTTGTGACAGATAAAACGCTCAGAGGGTTTATAGTAATACTTTTGTGACAATAGACCTTTAATGGAGGAGAGAGAGAGAGAGAGAGAGAGAGAGAGAGAGAGAGAGAGAGAGAGAGACAGACAGACAGACAGACAGACAAACAGACAGACAGACAGACAGTCAGAGAAGTAAAAGTCTAACTACCACAGGACTGAAAATTCAAATACGAACATTATAATACATGTATAGAAAAATAAGAATAGCTCAGAAAAATCAGTAAGGTTATCATGGTGACGTAAAAACGAAACTTTCTTTGTAGATGTATCTCAATCTTAATTTCACACATTTGTAAGTACTCATTTTCTTTTAAGAAAACTCTACATATCACACATTTGTACCAGGTGACATGCAAATGAAATACGCTGTGTGAAATTTAGATTTAAAAATTGTCTCTTGTCTTTTTTTCCTGTTTGTAGCACTGTGTTCGAGCTTTCATCTATTTCTATTTCTCTTTTTGAAGCACATCCTATCTCTTTTCATTTAAAGCTATCTTTTATATTTTTACTTATAAGTTTTTATGATTTTTTCATGTCTCTGTGGGTACAATCTTGTTTAGGCATATTCAGTCTTCAAATAAAAATTATTCCATTCATTCTACTCCCCTCTTTCTGTCCCTTCTCACAGATTTTTTTCTTGATCTAAATGGCCATGGCATCATATGTTTAGTTTCTTATCATCTCCAAAAAGAAGTTTAATATCTGCTTAGCTTCCTGAGAAACTTGGGGTGTCGGTGGCAATTTGGATAGTGAAACCGCCATGAGATCTGAAGGGACCCTTCCCTCGCAGGTTCGAGTCCCGACATAGACATCCTGGCCTGGCAGAGGGCCTGAAAGCCTGAGATTACCTTGTGGACTGGCTATATACAAAAAAATCAAACCAAAACAAAAACTGAGGGACTGGTAACATTATACTCTGTTTCCTTCGCATTCTACAGACTGTAGATATATAAAGATATATATATTATTTGAGCTGAGGTTTTCCGTCGATATTTTTATGTCAATATCATAGGTCAATATATATTTGGCTTTCTCTTTGGTGCTGTGATTTACATGCATAGTCTTTACTCTAGAAGATTAACGACAAAATGTGCAAATATTTACTATCATTCATTATTGTTATGGTTCAATAATTTGAAATAAACCTCAACTGTTGGTTTTTTTTTCTTTTTTTTTCATTTAAATATTAAGGCAAAGAATTCTCATGAAAATCTTTTGCGCTAGAAAGCTATTAAATATTTTTTTTTAAATCATCAGAGGATGAAGAGAATGCCAACCCGCTTATAGAGGTAATACAAAAGTTTTTATAGACTAAAAATCAGTAATCAAGCAATACCATCATACTGGTACTGTGTAAGCTCTTCCAACTCTGGAAGGCATTCTAACGCAACATGAGTGCCAGCTTGACAACTTCTTGAGAGCTCTGT
>BLXT01001485.1:976565-990752 GCA_019648995.1 Plakobranchus ocellatus
ACCTGGATTTACTGTCAAATGAAGATACCGCACTTCAAGAGATCAACGTCTTCATAAGGTAGAGAATAATCTCTTCAGTTTCGCTATTTTTTTAAAAACTCCAACTGCACATTTTTAATTTATTCAGTTTTTGTGCAATGATTAAGAATTAATGTCAACCTGACCTATTAAAATTATTCAACCTTAAAATATTTCTTGCGCCATCTGTAAAGTTGTATGACCTAAAAATCATTGCATTTTGTTGATAAATATATTTTCTGCCTTTAAGCCTTAAATTTCACCTGATACTACGCACAGATTAGTAAAAATGACGCGTTAATTGCACTGTTATTGAAAAAGCTGTAATATTCACTGGGCCTAGCATTCAGCCGGGCGGTGTACGGGGTCAAGGCGGTCGGCCCGGGTCAAACTAAATGATCGCCGGCAGACAGCCGTGGGGAACAATGCAGAAGCTGGTTTTGATATAGCGCCAAAATGAATAGAAAAAAAATCATTGCCCATAGAATATTGTATTTTTTACATGATCAACATTTTTTATATTTATTTTGTGACATAATAAAATATTAGAAATGACAAAATGGTTGACATAATATCTTTGATTAATTACAATGTTTGTCACATGAAAACCTTGAAAATCAGCCTAAAAATGCAGGTCGACAAATCTTTTGTTTTGGATCATGACATGAGCTTAGAAATCTATCACATAATGCGGAATTAAAATATGAGGTGTAAATGCTCTGGCCAATGCCAACGAATATTACAATACAGCACATATAATCAACAGCATTACAAAACTTTCAGCTTTTGATCCAAAAAAAAAATAACATGGGCAAATCTTTGGTCATATATTATAAAAGCAAAAAGTATAACCTTCTTTCCAAATTTTCTGTTCTCTGCAAATAGAAATGTATTTTACATAATCAATCAAACATAGGTTTGTGGGAGTCTGTATTATATTTAGATAAATAAAAACTATCTTGATAAGTTTCAAATTATTGAAATGAATCAGACATTTTTTTTAAATATTAAAAACATTTGTTTCATATCGAGTGCTATTTTCTTCACAAATATAAAAATTGCATGCTCTCTAAATTTAAATCTGGCTTGTTTTGAGTCAGTGCAATGATGCAAGCACTTAAGTACAGAAAAAAAAGAGTGGAGACTACATAATGAGTTCTTTTAGAAAGAAATTAATAAAATTGATCACTTTGATAGACACCATTAGGCAAACTGAACATAATCATCCTTAGTAAGTTATTAAGAATATTTGAACTTGAGGAGTTCCTGAAAGTGAAATGTCCTATTTTGCTTTAGTTTTCATGTTGGTTTTTCTTAATGTTGACATACAGGTGCAGGAGATGGCATGGTGACAGCTCAAATGTCTGGCTACTTTAACAAGACTTATGTCACAGAAATGTCAAGTGTCATGGTCAGGAGACTGTCTAGCAAGGGATATAAGTGAGTTCATGTCCACTTTCTTTATTTATGTGCACAAAAGTAAAAGTAAAGATCTGTTTTGAACCAGTATCACAAATAATACTTCGGCAAAGAAAATAAGGTTAAAATGCATCCCTCCATTTTTTTACAAATGCTAGAGAAATAAAAGTGCTCATTTTTTGTAATAAAGGCCTACTTTGCTCTAGTTTTAAACCAATGCATAGCTTATGCCAGGATTTTTAGGATCTGTTAATGCTAAAGAGTGCACATTTCAACCTGCGACTGATTTATATTGATATCGTAAACGACGGCTACTCTAGATCTAGATCTGACTTTGTCACACTGGTGACAAGTGAGTTTTTTTAAATAGTCAAAAGAACTTGAATAATTCTAGATCTTGTACAAATTAATGATCAGTCTAGATAAAAATCGCAGTGTAAATCTAGTGCAGTCTAACAACACTTCCTTTCTCTGCTCACAGTACTCAGATTCAATCTTCAACACAATTTATCTCATTGAAAAATCTCTACCTCTCCAACATAGTCTTTTTATATAATGTAATTGGGGTCTTCTAAGAAAGGAAAAAATATCTTTAAATATAACATGATACCTGGAAAGAAAGGAGTGTGCTAGAATATTTAAGAAATGGTTGAATCTTGGCCCAACATTACATGCTAAAAAAAGAACCAAGTACAAAGAACATTGGTCTTGAGTACCATATTATTGCAGCAGTCTAGGTCCAGATCCAACAACCCTCTAGAGCAACACATATATGACTGGTTGGATCTAGACGATACACACAAACGCAAACTGAACAGCATCATTTCTGAAACCCATAGATCTGCAATTTTTCTTAGTAAAATAAAAAGAAAAATAGACAATACAAGCCTAACTTATCTTAGGTATGCACATTATTGCATTAGTTCAGATAAAGCTAGATCTAGGTTGTGATCTTTAACATGAATATAGATTTATTGAAAATTCCTCATAATTGATAAGGTGTAAGACAACCTGGGCAAGTCAGTCACAAGTCACATTTTGGACAATTTGAGTTATGGACATGATCTATAACCCTGTAATGTGACCTCCTTTTTGAAAAAGCAACATTGTGTCTTTATCTCAAGGATTCAGTTCTCTGAAAGAAGGATATGACTTGAGCTCTGTTTTTTTCTATTGTCTCTTAAAGTCAGAACAAAAAACTTTTAAAAGGCTCTTGTTCAAGTACCCAAGTGATGTGTAATACAGGATAGTGAAAATAAACTTGATTTTATGAATGTTTTTCAAAGTTTTTAAAAAGCTAAACAATGATTAAATCAATTGTGGGTGTAAAATATTTTTATGTGCAAACTTTTCTTTCAATATTGCTCATTTATTTTGTTTTTAATTGGTGTAACTTGATTGTGAAAAGATTAATTTATTGCAAAAACGATATCTTATTTGTTTTTAAGGGTTAGCTGTGAGTAAATTAAATATAACTTTCAGCAGAAAAGAGCATATGGACTACACATATTCTCAATGGAGTGGTTTTTTTTTATCTGCAATTTTCAAACTCAATTCAACCAATTAGGGTGTGCTTCACAAAATCTTAAACCTTCAAAAAAAAAACAAAAACAAAATCTGGTTTTTGTAGATGCGATCCCTACCCCTTGATATCAGGATGTGACAAGCAATGTATACCACACCTTTTTATTTGAATCTGTGCACTTTGGCTTGGCAGCAAATATTTGTAGATCAGGCCAAATGAGTCAGAAGTTCCATGTTCAAAATTTTAAATTATTTAGACAGTCAGAAACTATCATGATGAAAACTGGATAGAGATATTGTAATTCTGCACCAAGATTTTGGGATTTTAGTTAGCTGGCAAAAAGCAGTAAAAAGATTTTTTTCATTCAAAAGTGTTATGCACGCCATATGACTCAAGTGCATTGGATATATCTTGGATTTGTTTTCCTCTTGCAGAGTTTTGGATGTGGACAGATGGTCCGAGACGGATATAAGATTTGACCTTGTCTCCTGCCTCAATTTGCTGGACAGGTGTGACAAACCTATGTCCCTGCTGGCACAGATTAAGACTGTCCTCCAACCAAGCACAGGCAGACTCTTGGTGGCTACTGTTATTCCCTTTAAGCCATATGTTGAATTCAGTAAGTTTGGCAACTGCATTTTTTCTTGTATGCTGTCTTGGGACCAATCCTCATAAGTGGCAATGCACGTACTGACAAAAGTGTAGAATAAATCTGAAACTCTAATTAAGGACTGGCCTTAAGACATGTTATCAAAAGAGTGTAATTTAAAAGAAATTGAATTGAGCAGAAACTGCACTGAATGAGTTTTACAGGGTGAAAATTTGATAGTGATGAGTAAATCCGTTTTTTTCTTTAGATGTCCTGTCTGGAACAGGCAATGGCAATCATGGTCCTCCACTCCAACCTCTCTCAATAACCTTTTAAGGAAGCTGTTGCTTCCAATCATTATTGTCCAGTCCATGAGTTAAGACTTTCTGTCCCTATGTCCTACTGCTTTGCCTTCAATTTTTCAAATCATCACTAAATGTTCTAAAACCATGTGTCAAAAAATATGTCCTACACATTGTAGTCCCTGGTGCCTGATGATTAATGATCTCTTAACACTAGCTTCTTTCAGTACTTATTTATCACACTTTTGCTCCATCCATCTCCCTTCTGATAACCACATTTCTTTCTCTTTCATTGTTTATTGTGCGACATTCATATCCATATAGTTGTACTATTTTTCATTATCCTTTTTTTTAGTTTCCCATTCTTATGATTCTGTTTGACAGTACTGATTTCATTTTTTATAATGTATCTATAGTCGTGGCTGTTCTCTTCTTTATTCCATTTGTGCATCAACCATCTAATGTTATCAGGTAGCCAAGATATGTGAATTTGGATCTTGTATTATTTGTTTTTCTCCATTGCTAAAAGATTGCATTTCGGATTTGAGGATTTCCTTCATTATAAAATAACGTGAAAGCATTTGAATTTTTTTTTTGACGAAAAAAAAAAAAGAAATCCACTGCTTATTTACAAAATTAATGTTTTTTGATTTTGACCATTTTGAAAAATATAAATATCGATCACCTCAACAAGAAAATAGTTAAATGGTGATTACGTGCCTTTGGCTTAAGTTAATGATTGCAAATTTGCCAAGGTTTGGACAGACACATAATAAATGTTTTATCTACAAGGAATTGTAATATATATATTTTCCAAAAACTTGGATAAATTTCAAAATATAGCTTTATGTAAGTACAGCAAACAAAATACCTGTTTTAAAAAAATCTAGGAGGTAATGTAGCTATTAGGCATTGGCTTTGATACAATTTAGATGTAGTGTGTACATACTTTCTACCATTAAAAATAGTTGAGTTTAAAAACTTCTCATGAAAATGTGAGGACTTTAGAAAATGACCAAGTAATCAAAAAGAAAAAGCTTAGGCAATATACTCACTGATAATAAATTAGTTGCTTGTTGAGTACTTTCTGTATTTAAGCTTGTTTTTACGATGATTTAGTTTGCTTGGAACTCATTTTGATTTTAAAATCATTTTGGATTTTAATATTATCTATTAATAAAAATCCTCCGTTTTGTTTGCAGATTCAAAAACACATGAGCCTTCTGAACTGCTGCGCATTACAGGTTCTAACTTTGAGGAGCAAGTCCAGCAACTTGTATCTCTCTTTCATCAGGCAGGCTTCCTGGTTGAAAAATTTACCCGACTGCCTTACCTGTGCGAGGGAGACCTCAGACACTCATTTTATGTGCTGACAGATGCCGTCTTTGTATTAAAAGTTGCTGAAAATACAAAACTGCCTGAAACAGTAAAATCCTGATAAAGAGAGATATATGCAGGATTTTTTGATAAATGTCTTTACATCAGGATTCTCGATATACAGACTTAAGGGTTATATGTGATAGGTGCTGCAAAAACTTGAATCTGTTGCTGGCGTTTATTTTGAGTTTTAGAAGAAAAGATCAAGTTGCATTGTACCCACAACTTTTTAAGAAAGTGCCATCATAGATAGACTCAACTTTTCATTTTTTCATTTTATGCAACCTTTTCTGATAGAAATCAATCACTAAAATTATTTTTGAACAAGTTTTCTATGTTAATGTTAGACAAATTGTTGGCCAAGTGTAGATTATATTCTCGAGAATCCCATTCACAAGTGCTCTTGCTTATAAACCTCTTATTAAATATTTCAGGCCAACCTTTAAAGTGAAAATCCAGCCTTTAATTCATAAACAATGTCAAGAAGAAAGATGGGAATTGTGCATGTCAATTGTAAGCATAGAATGTGTAGATGTATAATTACGTCCATGCTCTCCATAAGTCAGTGAGATATTTCAGATTAGTCTATGAGTCCTAGACTGGGTCAAAGCTTAGATTAAAATGTAAATTTAGGTCAAGGCTTTTATCTTGTGCTAGGAACAAGAAATTTGGATAAATGGATAACACAACTAGGTACATAGGTGAAGAATTGCATTGTTTTACTGTCAAAAGCATAGCTCTAAATCTAAGCTAAGGGTCGGGGGTGGAATATTGCAAATTTCTAGGTCAAACCCACTTGAAGTATATATTAATATCACAATGTAGGCATTTCTTTTGCTCGTTAGAGATGGAGATATACTTGTTTAATTCCCTGAAGAAAAAAAAAAAATTGAACTATCGTATTTTTGTAATTGATGTCATTTTTTTGTGATCATCAAGAAGTCATGGATTATTTTTTATGCTTTTGGTTATTGCAATTTGACACATCTAAACAAATCTATTTTCTCTTGCTTTTTATCAATCTCAAGCATAGCTGGACATGGCTGCTTTCCATTCAACGCTTCAAAACTATGGAAAATGTCATATTTTGAGATATGGCAATTAGTTTAAAATATTCATATTTTATTACAGAAAGTTCAGTTATTGCTTTTTTCTCACCATCTTTTTTTGTCACAACAGTTCTATCTTTTCAAAATTTATGTACTGATTTTCTTACGATTTGGCATCACTATTGTCTTTTATATTTTCTGTAATATAATAGAGGCTTTTATCAATGTGGTGTTGACTTTTTTTAGAAATTCGACTTTCATGGAAAATGGGGTTTAAAGCTGCTTTTAGCTGCACATAAATTAAAAAATTTTTATTTAATGAAATGTCTTTCAAACATTATGTATTACGGAATATGTCAGTAAAGTTGCAAATGATTTTAATTTAACTCTAGGAGGAGATGGATTTCAAAAATCATAGTAATCTCATTGAAATATTAAGATGGCAGCCTTTACCATGTCAACTTAGGCAAAACAATTTTTATAAATATGAATTCACGAGTAAATGGTAAATACGCCTGTCTCAAATAATGAAAAAGAAAAATCACTGTCACATGCCACCCTCCCCCTGTAAAGGAAAAAAAAAAAAAGGAAGGCACACAGTCTCTATAAAAATCAAGATTTAGTCCTAGACCACAATTCATTGATTTAGACTTTTAATGTAGCTCTATATAGTGAACTGGACCTTTACCATGTCCACACACAGTCATTTTCAAGGTTTTTATAAAACATCATATTTTAGTTACCTGAGAATGCAAACATATTCTTCAAACTTGATATTCTCATTTACATAATTTTGCTGTTTTTCATTTTTTAAATACTACATATCAGGTGATATTTCAAAATTTTTAAAAATCTTTTGCTCAGAGACATGAGGGGTTTGTTAAAACCATTGTGCTGCCTTTGTTACTGGATGCACCATACATGTTTTGATTACAGCCAAAATGTACCAGAGGTTGCATTTTGAACATTTCATGCAAACAACCTGGGACTGCCATGTGTGAGATTTGCACTGGTGAATGCTGGTTAAAGCTATGACATAGGGTTTTTAACCTAATTGAAAAACAAACATTAAGTGCTAAAATAATGTCTTTTTTGGACAGTTTGTTCTAGGAAAGTAAAAAAAAAGGACCAGGTTATTTTATGTCATTTCACATGACCAAATATGTTAATACTACTGCACTGTTTGGTTGTTGCAAGCGTAATGCTGCAGGGCCTAGATAGCAAGCAAGGCTGTCTTAGATGTGATGGGAGCAGGAAGGTCAACATCATTCTCTAGATTCTCCTCCTCCTTCTCAATGTCATTTGTAGTGTTGTCTTCCAATAGCTCGCTGGAAATCTTTTCTGTTGGTGCTACAAAATCTAATGTTGTGGCATTGTTTATGATGATATGAATTAAAGGAATTGGTGGAGGGTTTGCCATTTTGGTGCTATGTTTACTTAATGATTTCAGATTTTATGCTTTTGAAAAGATGTATGTTGTCTGCACCTGCCTGTCTCTAAAGACTATTGAGCATTGTCCTTTGCATTTGCTCAGTTTCTGCTGTAGATACAGACAAATATGTTTGTAAATATCAAGCTGTTGAATTTTTTTACGTGCTTTCATTTTTTTTTTATTTATTTACAAGTCTACCTAAACTTATTTTCAAACATTCTGTAGATTTTTACAGGCATATATTTTTAATCATAAAAATAGCAGAGATTCAAGTAAATAAGTGCTTTTCAAAAGCATTGTTTAGGGTGAGGAAAAAGCTATTTCTAGCTGATTAATTTTTGTATCCAACATTCATGAATTTTGGAATGGAACATCTTTCTGTTTCACATACAATTAACCATAAAAAAACAGGACTTGATATGCTCTAAAATTCTTTATATTCAAAAAGTTCAGGATGGAGGGAGTGTTATAAGTAGAGAAATTTAATTACATTATGCTTTCTATTTGATCATGGTGAAACCATTGTTGGAATTTGGTCAAGTTGAAAAAATTCTAGGTGATGTTTTACATTTTTACTTGTGTGGTTGTTATGTAGCTCTTTGATTCATCAGGAAGAGAGGAAAAAAAAATGGTAGCAAGATTTTTTTTTTAAAAAGCTTTCAATGCTAGAATTCATGTTTTTTATTGAATAAATTTTAAGGTATGATTTCGTTTGAAATGTTGGCTCTGTTTGTGTATTCTCATGACTTTGGATAGGCATTTTAAAGTTATTCCTGTGTATCTAATTTACAATTGCTGTTACACATTATGTGCCTTACTTATTATCATGGCATAAGCTGTGACTTTTTGAACAAATTTTGCATACGTTGCCTTGTATTTATGCATGGAGTTAGACATATACTGTGACAAAATAGTATTAGCTCATTTTATTGCAGCAATAGCCAGTTTCCCTTCAATAATAATATATCTGTAAAATTGCCCTTTTCGAAACATCCTACACTGTTTGTAAGGAGTTATACAAAGTATTGTCGATGCATTTTAAATATCACCTGGACATTTCAAAACCCTGTCGTAAACTGATAATGTAAAGAGAATTGAGATACTCAAAGAATTTGGTTAATAAACTATCATAACATTCATAAGGATTCTATTTATTCATGCCTTGTACCTTCCGGCATAAGAATATTTGGGTTTTGCTAAAGGTTGCTTTTTATTAGTCATTTTATTTCAGATGAATGACAAGGCTCTCCCTCTTGTATTTTAGATTGAAGCTGAAACATGCAATTTAACACTCATTTTCGTCCAGTACAGCTCTTTCTCTGCATAAATAAAGGAGTATTTTTCATGTGGGGCATAAAAGTAAAATCTAAACTCTGTCACTTTTCAGGATAGGTTTTTAAATTCTGGTAATTTTATTTTACCTTGAACCTAAGCATACTTTTTCTAGCTTCATCCTGTCTCTCTTATTGACTTGCTCTTAAAAGCAAGATGCTAAATTGTATGTGTTTACTCTTTCAGGCTTACAGACATACAATTATATTATAATTGTGTCTCTATTAATAGAATTCTTTTACAGTTTATTTCTATATGTTCTTTTTTTTTTGCACTAAAGCTCTGGGGGGCTGAGACTGTTTAAGGAGCATTCAAGTACTGGAATGTAATATGTAATTCAGCGCATCTGCATATGTCCACTATAATCTGGATCATTATTGGGGCTTCAATTTTAGAGGTAAATGTAATCAAGTTTCTCATAGGCAAAGTATTGAAGCAGCTCAGTCTCACTGAAATTAAGAGTTGAATCCACTAAATACCAATCAAGCTCGAACAAAGGAAATAAAATAACTTTTCACATTTTCTTCTTTGTCTTTTTTTTAGTACTAGCTCGTCAAAAGCAACTCTGCAATAAGTTTCTGCTCTACATCTTTAATGGTTTTTTTTTTTTTTGGTATGAAAATTGTTTCTGTTACAATTAGAATTGATTATTGTTGATGTTACCAAATCATGACTTTGTTTCGAGAATGTAGACTTCTTGTATACTTTTTATTTTGCTTCAGTTGAAAATAAGTTTGTGTGCTTAATCTGTCATTTAAACAAATTTTTACTGTTGGTGAACTGAATATTTGCCACTTTTTTAAAAATTCAATGTGCCAATAATGATATTAGCTTAAGCTTTACTTCTCTTGATTTCTATCTAACTGTCATGTTTAAATAGCCTTATATTTGCATGTTTTTCTGTGAAAAGTCGAGCCTGAGAGTGAATGATTAGTTATTATGATGTGAGTGATTTTCATGGGCATGGCAACTTTATCCACATACCACAATCAATTTATATATGTCTTTCTTTCTTTGACTTTGTTCATTGCCATGACATGTGAGTGTTCACATAGTGAAAGCTTTTAAAGGGGCCTAAAAAATTACTTCTAAAAACGCTTGTTACAGGTTTTTATAGACTCGTTATTGAGGATGTCATCTCTGATGTTCTTTTTGGCAACCAGTGCTTATGAAAAGCTTCTTCAAACACATGTACCAGCCTAGGTGAACAAGTCGCCACATCAATAAATTGCAACCCAGAATTATTCACGATGGCTCTTATAGAAGTCTTAGCTGCTCATGTTTTCTTCAAATTGGGAATTTCAGACCCAGGCTCAATCTGAATTCCAGCCCTGAGTTGGTTCTCTCAGAGGCATCTTTCTTAGACTTTTAAGCAACAAGTTGATAACTATGATTTTTGTGGATGGGCAGCAAAGCTCAATGAAGTCGTGAGAGCCCATCTTATTAAAAGAGAAATAAAAAGGCAATTGTTTGAAAATCATTTGGGTTTTCAATTAATGCAAAAACATCATTGTGCAGAGTTTGTTCTCGATGCTAACACTGTAATAGCCAGCCAAGTGTGGTTCATTTTCTGTACTTACAGTTTCAATTCTGTGTCTTGAAAATATTTCGGTGGTTATTTGTGAGGGTATGGGTACATGAATTACTTTTTAAGCTCTAAGGTGGAGAACGATTATTTGATATCAAATAAGTTATTACATTAAAGGGTAGAGAATTAATGCAAAAATCTGACATTATTTTTTTTTCTTGCAAGGCTTACATTGTGGTGCTGTTGTTGTAATTAAAATGGCTAAGAATTGTGATTAAGGCCATTAAGATAGTACATGCAGCTGCTACATACTGACTATTGTTTCTGTATTGATATACATGTACCATCATATTGGCTTTTAAAATGTTTGACTGCATCAAGGAGCTGATGAAGATGCACAAAATTCAAGAGACTTATTACTGAACATTAAATCAATCTAAGAGTATCACTGGTCTCATAAAAGAGCTACGTACTAATAGACTGAGGGGTTATTTATTGGTGAACCTGGTGCTGTTATCTCAAAGCCAAAAAGAAGCCACAAATTTTAAACACCATTTTCATTATCATAATATTTAAATAATAATCTCACATTTTATGAGAGAGAATAATACATTATTTTATTTGTTATAAACTGTTGTGACTGTTGGGCCAGTGTACAGATTTATTGATAATATTACACATAATATATATATATATATATATATATATATATATATATATATATATATATATATATATATATTCCTCTCTCTTTCTTTCTCTCTCTCTCTCTCTTTTATCTCTCTCTCTCTCTCTCTCTCTCTCTCTCTCTCTCTCTCTCTCAATGATGTGAGTGAGAAGTTTCATTTTTAAAATTTTAAATCATAAAATTATATATATATATATATATATATTTTTTTTTTTTTTTTGCTTTGCAATGGGCAAAATTGGATATTACTTCTATGCCAAGATATATATGCATGCTTTTACACTGAAAAAAAAAAAAGATTTTAAAGAAAGAAAACATAAATTTCACAAGATATCTAAAATTATTATTAAGTTTGTAAGGCCAAAGGATCTTTGAATCTATTTTGCATAGAGCCTACTGTGAAATCTTAATATAAATAGTTTAAAGTCAATATTCATGCACATGTGTATACTTAATTTTTAAACAAAGAGTTCTTTCACTATCATAAATTCTTGCAGATGAAAATATAATTTGTATTATTTTGATGATCAACCAGATTAAAATGACAGTTGGAAGAGAATATATATATATTGGTGTTTTTTTCTTATTTCATATTGCTTTGTTATTTTACTTTTGTTCTCAGTAGATAGTAAAAGTCCCAGTATGTTTTTCTAATGGCTGTATGTAAACTGCAATGCTCCTTTGGTTGTTTTAGTTTTTCAAAATAAATTTTTAAATGAAAATTCTTTTAATGGATTTCCTTATCATGCTATCATTATTAACATCAAATAAATAAACAGGACTTTTTAAATAAGTCGGGCATACTTGGAATCCATCCATGAATCATCTTGTTGTAAGTACATATAAAAGTTTCATTTCCCTGTTAACTTAAACTGAACCTAATGTTTTTGTGAAGAGAATGTAGCATGATAAAATCTTAATTCTTATTACATGGACGAATGAAGTATGGAAATCATGCAAACACTATGATCCTGTTCATAATAAAAGGTCAAATAAAGTGATACTTTTGGAATGGCTGTTTGATTGTAGATATTTGAAATATGGATCTTGTTGCTGCAGCTACAATACAAAATAACTAGAGATTACCATCTAGAGGGGTACCATTTAGACAAATGTTTTAAGATGCCCAGACATTTATGCCTTTATCTGAAAACTAATACAGTGGTGTTTTCAATAATTGTCAAAAGTCGCGGCATAGTGCAAGCCATTTTATAGCCTAAGAACTAGTAGCCACTTACGATTTATTACTGAAGTACTGATATGAGATAGAAAATATGTGAAAATTTGACGACAAACAAAAAATTGATTTGGCTTGCTATTAAAGCGGCTTCTATCTGTTAATTACTGATGATTAATTAGTAGATAAATATTCTCTTTAACAGGATCTCTTATACCATGAACCCATTAGCTCAAGCTGTTTCTCAGTGGTTCTCAATCTGTCACAGAGTGGATGTTATTTGATCAGGATATTGTTTGCCCCTCGCCCCTCAACAAAAATAAAGGGAAAAAAAGGTCCATTAGATTTTCACATTATTTAAAGTAGAGTTCTGCTTTGGAATCTTCAAGACAATACCATTTCAGCGTGGCTTGTAGTCTCCTTTGTGTGTGTGTCTGTATGAACAAGTCTTTTGTTACGGGCCTTTGCCTTAGATTTATGTGCTCGCTTCCTGAAGAAATGAATTCATAGACACTATAGTGCTTCGTAGTCCTTGGCCTATTCATAGGCTCAGTATCGTCATGTCTTTTGACTGGTATGGCCTTTTCATTGTTGCAACTTGCAAGTCAGGTCATGGTGTTGACAATCGTGATAGTGCCAGTACGGACAGAAGTCCCTCCATTAATTCTAGACACAATTTCACATTCTTGTTAACTTCGGTGAGATTAAATTGTATCCAGACCTAGGCTCTATTTATTTTAAATCTAGTTGTAAAAAGAATCAATTTAGGTAATAAGATAGTCTTCTGGATCTTAGAATTTAGATGTATCATTCAGATCTAGTGTACAATACTGCCTATATGTCCTTTGCCTTTAATGAAGAAAAAAACCAAACCTAGAGGTAAAATTTGTTGCCAAAGATTATTTTTCTGAAACACAGTAATTCAGGTCAGGGTATGGGTTTCAAGTTATCAATGATTTAAACGAATCCTCTCTATTTACAAGCATTACGCGGTATCCAAATTTTTAGACTTCTAACAGTATGCCAATTCTGTGCCATAATTTTTGTACCTAAGAACCCGTATTATTTGATTTTAAAGGACAGTAGCGGCATCATTATTTTGGCTACAGTACGAAGAAAAGAAGAGATGGGGGAAAAACAGCTTTCGAAAACAACTATTGTAAATCTAAGAATGAAATATTTGGACTCATTCTAAATTTCGTTAGCTGAATAAAAAATATGAAAAAAAAAAAACAAAGAGCACACACAAAGAAAAAGAAAAACTTTCATTTGAGCAAGGATGAAATTAATTGCCCATATAGGAATAAAAAATCCTCAGCGAATAATATGATATCAGTTGAGAGAGTGCTTTTTAGAATGATAATCTGTCAAAGAATTTCAAAATCCGAGATCATAATGATACATTTGTAAATCGTCAATGCAAATGGTCTTGGTTTTGCGTATATAGCTTCTTCACAGCAAGCGATCTCAGGCTGTCGGGAGTCGGGATCCCGTCAAGCCAGGGCCTCGATGGCGAGCTCGAAATTGCACCAGAAGAGTCACCGCAGACACCAAGGCGGGATCGCTAGCCATTGTGCCACCGATGCCGCTCCAATGCCGTTGGATATCAATTTAAGAATAATTTAAATAAATCGTACGTTTTTGCCCTCTATCGATTTGATGTCTTAATTATTTCCAAAAAACACATTGAAAACAGCAAGTGATTATGGAGGCTCAAAATTCTCTAATCGAAGAATAAAAACAAAGGAGGG
>BLXT01001485.1:1017764-1030406 GCA_019648995.1 Plakobranchus ocellatus
GGAAAACTACGTAAGTTGACTTGGCCTGAACGCATTGTGTAGGAGTGTCAATTTTCCTCTGTATTTTAGTTTGAAACAATATTAGTAACAGACGGTAAAAATCTTATAAAGAATGATAATGTTTCAGCCTAATAAAGTTCTTTGGTTTTTTTTTTACATTGTTATTATTATTATTATTATTATTATTATTATTATTATTATTATTATTATTATTATTATTATTATTGTTGTTGTTGTTGTTGTTGTTGTTGTTGTTGTTGTTGTTGTTGTTATATTATTATTATTATTATTATTATTATTATTATTATTATTATTACTTGTATTATTACAAACACCATTTTTACTTTTAACGCAAATGCAAATGATTCTATTAATACTTTCTGGTTTGATAATTCGTTTCTTCATTGATATTTCAATTTTTAATCAATCGAATGAAATAGTCTGTGCTGTTCGGGTCTGATAAAAATATTTAAATTTCTAATTAAATACATCAATGCTTTGATTCTTGGTCATATTCACCAACATCTTTCTTAGCGTCATCTTCATCACTATTATAAATAGCATCAATATTTGTGAAAAGAAACAAAACTACTACTACTACTCTTCCATGTAATTTATTTAAATGTGCTTTCATTACAAATAAATCTAACATATATAACTTTTCAATTTGTGATAAAAACAAGAAATCAATCTTTTTCGGCTTTTTTTCATCTGGATCGTAGCAGGTGGCATGCATGAATTTTTTTTTCTACATCTTTTTGTTTCTGTCTTTCATTCCTTTTACAGGAGTACTCGGCATTTCTATACTCTAAATTTGGTTTGGGTTTTGGATATAGCCAGTCGATAACAAGGTGATCTTGGGCTTTCAGGTTCTCCGTCAGGTGAGATCGGCGATGTCAGGGCTCGAACCCGCGACAGAAAGGGGCAGTGCAGATCTCAGGGCGGATTCATCATCCACCGTGCCACTGGCGCCCCTTCTATACTCTAGTGATAGCATTTTTTGTAAAAGAAGAAAAAAAGCATTCAATATTGGCGTTGATCAGATTGATAAAGCGCGTGGGACTCACTCTTATACGAAAGTACTTGGGAGTCACATTTATTGATTTTAAAATAAATTACCAATCATTTTAACTTATTTAAAATTTCTCTGGCACAAAATTTAGGAGTATATTATTTTAGTGAAATTTATGAAATATTTTGATGTGTTTTGTTATTTATTTGAATTTTGTTTTCGCTGCATAGCTTGCACCCACCGCCAAAAGACGCCTTTTGAAAAATAAGGCCGGCACGTATCGGGTCTCTCTGATAGATCCTCGGCTATTTCGCCCTGCAATAACATTGAAAAGCTTTTTTTGTGTACACGATTTCTTGGTGGAAGACAGCTGTCGGCTGTGTTATCACCACTTTTATTGCTCGATCATGACTCGGGTATTAAGCCTTTGCTGTTGGGTTTGGTTCAACAGTCGAACCAAAGTGATAAGAGCTCATTTTGCGATCGTTCAATAGGTTGGCATTGTAGCCTAGCAAAGTACTCAACTGCTAAAGAACATCTGAAATAATAGGGATTTTGTGTGTGTGTTGTGTGTGTGTGTATGATACACTTGATGTTACTTAAACAATTCATATGAGGCTTGTGTATTTGTATTGCAAGTTGACTGTTATGCCAATAAATGTGTTTAAAATTAGATTTCCAAATACTTAAACATAATACAATAAACAACAATAACATCAACAACAACAACAACAATAATAATAATAATAATAATAATAATAATAATAATAATAATAATAATAATAATAATAATAATAATAATAATAACTATAACAATAGGAATAATAGGATAATAGTAATGATAAATAATAATCGTTGCACATTACCGTCAGCATGGCGTTTCGTCCCGTCTTGAGAGCGTCCTTCACAGATCAAATGTATCACAGGCGCAATTGCATTCAGAGCAAATGCATTGCCAAGCTTGATAGATACGCAAATGAACGAGAAAAACTTGTCTCTATATTATTTTGTTGTGTACACAACCATCACCAATTGAGAAGATATGAGAAAGAAGTTTGACCCATCTTAAAAGAAGTATGAGTCTCAAAGATGTAGTTTTAATATAAAAATGAAGCAACAGCTGGCTTAATTTTGCTACATTCTATAGAGGACTTGAATTGGCTTTGGCTTCACCACTAAGCTTTGCCTTGCGCTTTGTTTTAATTTGCACCCGGGTCGTAGCCTAGGCCTCAGGTAAAAGGGGATAAGAATACCAATTACAGCAAATCAAGTCTATGTATCTATGTGGCTGGTTTATCTATCAGACTGCAAGAGTGTATTGCTTGTCCCACCACTGACAATGAAGATGGAGCAAATTTTCTATGACTGGAACTTGGTGTCATATTATTTGATATTTCTGTAGAATCAACGTAAAGCCATAGGAGTAATAATATAAGATTAGTGTCCTATGCATGCACAAAATTTATCATTGGATTTGCTCAATCTTTCAAACAATTCAACAATGTAAATAACATTTTTTAAAATTATTTTTTGATCATATCAAGTCTTTTCTTGGAATTGAAAAAGAAAACGGAAAACAACAAAATCGGTGCGAGAACTGTTTAAGTGCTTATTGAACATCTCAAGAAGGCAAGCGCATATAATTATTATGTCATCTGGGCAATAGTGCATTATTATTTTTTTTTCCACAAAACTTTTGTGTGAACGGGCCATTCGAAAGATTAAAACAAAAAAAATTGTGGAATTCAGTTATTCCTAAGCACCTCTCATGTCGTTGTATTCTTGCTAAAGAGTTTTTCAAATCGTAATTAATTATAAGATTTTATTTTATTTAATGTATATCATAATAATGTGTTTCTTCAACATTTCTTTCCTGCAAAGTGAGAAAAACTTCAACTTTATGATTTGTGTGATATCCAAAGTTTTTGAGCAACTAATATTCATGGATTTTTCTTTCTATTAAAACTTCTCTTCTTCAGATGCTCTGTCTGAAAAACATTGGCGATCTCGTTACTCCACTCAAACCTGTTCTCAGTTAATCTCATAAAGTTGTTGATGTTACTCTTATTTATTGCGTTTTTGAGTTTTTTGTATTTAGCCAGTCCACAATAAGGTGATCTCAGGCTTTCAGGCCCTCCGTCAGGCCAGGGCGCCGGTAGCGGGGCTCGAACCCGCGACAGAAGGGTCCCTGCAGATCTCAGGGCGGACTCGCAAGCCACTGTGCTACCGACGCCCCTCTTATTTATTGCCCAGACTTATTCTCTGCCTACCTCTACTGCGTTTGCCATCAATATTTCCAGTGATTAATAAGTTTTCTAAAAAAAACCCTCGTGTCGGCAAATATGTCCTTAAAATTGTAGTTGCATCTAACTCATAGTTTTAATGAATGATCGCTCAAGATTGGCCTCTTTCAGTACTGATTTTATGAGACTATGTTTCCGTCCTTGATATCCTCACCATTCTTCTGATAAACCACACCCTTACTAGTTTATTTTCTGTTTTCTTGAACATCGAATACTCACTGCCATATAATAGAACTGACCATATATATTTTTTCAGTATCCTTATTTTGGTTTCTGAAGTTGTATCTGTTTGCCAGCATTAGTTCTATTTTGGGGGGATGTATCTTTGGCCATGGCTATTCTTTTACTTATTTCTCTTGTGTATCTACCATCTGATATTATTAGGAGTCAAGAAATTTAAATTTGGGTAACTTGCTTGATTTTTTCGAGATTGCATTGCTCGGTTGAGGATTTCTTTGAGATGACCATGCGTTCCGTTTTTTTTTTTCTTTGTTTGTTTATTTGTTTGTTTTTTCACATTCAAAGACAGGACCATTCTTTCGCTCTCTAAAACTACAGCACTTTAAAATTTTTGAAGTTGTTTGTCAGATTCGGCTATTAGAGCTGTATCCCCTGTACATCTGTGATTATTGCGATTTTCTCCATTTTTTAAAGCCTGAAATATCCTTTAGATGCTTAAAATCATTTCAATATATAGGTGAGAAAGATCAGGAGACATTATACACTCATGCCTGACACCTGGTTTGATGGATTTGAAATCACTGTGTTCTTCGATTCTTACAGATGCAGTTTTGTCCTAGTATAGATTTCTAATTACTCTCACATCTTCACCCTTAACGACTTTTTTTTTCTGGCATATGAAAAGCTTTTCATATTTTAGTTTGTCAAAGGCCCCAAAATAATCAATAAAGCAGGGATTGAGGGATTTTTTGGGTTTGTTTTTTTCCATTTCTATACACCTTTCCGAGAGCATTGATAAAGTAAATATTGCATTTTTTAGTCCTCTTATCAAGCATAAAGACAAACTGAATTTTCGGATATTTGTGGTCTTTTACTTTTACGTATTCTATGCATCAAACCACTCAACAAGTTTTTTTTTTGCAAAATGGCTCATTGAATTGATTTTTCTATGAAGTTCACATTCTGTTGCCCTTGTTGTTTCAGGCAGTACTATGTAAATGGATTAACAAGGATTTTCTGGGATTGTACCTCTGTCATACATTGCATTTAAGAGTTTTGTTGTCAGATCTATTCTAGATAATTATCTAATGTTTTAATTATCTCTATTGCTATGTCATTTGGTCCTGTAGCTTTTAGATTTTTCATTTTCTTTATTGCTGCCTCTATTTCTTGTTTAAGGATAGTCGGGCCGTGTAGGCTTTTCCTTATTTCAGTCTCTTCGTCCTTATCATCTTTGAAAAGATCTTCAACATATTCTGACCATCTCTTTTAAAACTACCATCTTAAAAACTTAAAAATTCAAATATTATTTCAGCCTTTGCTGAAAAAATAGTATACATCCCTCTCAGCCATATTTTGGTTTTAACCATCAATACTTGTTTCATTCCCATTTGTCAGTGGCAAGCTTACTATTTAATTATTGACGATTTATGACGACTTTTCAACTGCCTATAAAAATTCCTCGAATAGAGTTATTCATCTTGCCGTGGTCCAATAAGGAAGCTAAGCATGAGTAAATAGCGAGCCAGATATCGGTTAACGAGTCTATCAGTGACAAACCATTAATAAATTCACTGTGTAATCATTAACCTTCAATAAGGCATGTGTGTGTACAAAAACATAGTCCGTGGCCGACATCACGCGAGTGCTAATCATGGCTGAGACAGTCTTACCTGAGATTGGATCGGTTTTTTTGTCCAATGGCACAGGGCGATGACCCCCTTGTATTAATGACTGTGTACACGCTTGTTTTCTAGGGTTTAGGTCAATGCATGGTTTTTATTTGGCGGTGACGTTCATTACAAGAAGCTAATCATAACTGGCAATTAATGGTCAATCCACACAGTATATAAACTAGTTTGATGAAAGATTCAATGTTTTTAATCAGTCTGAAAGGGGGGGGGGGGGGGGGNNGTGGCACAGTGGATAGCGAATCCTCCCTGAGATCTGCGGGAAGCCTTCTGTTGCAGGTTCGAGCCCCGCCACTGGCGCCCTGAACTGATAGAAGGCCTGAAAGCCTGAGATCACCTTGTTGTTGACTTGCTATACAAAAAAACCAAACCTTAGTCAGTCTGTAGAATTAACAGTCCAAGGTATTGTCAAAGAGTGGATTGTGTCGTGTATTTTTTGTGTTATTGAACAAAGATTATTCTACAAACATATTATTTGTTTTGGAAACACGATTGCGTATTACATTTAATTTTATAAATTATCTTGCTTTATCACCCATTTAATCCAACACGAGGACGTATAAGTTCTTAGATAGATAGATAGATAGATAGATAGATAGATAGATAGATAGATAGATAGATAGATAAATAGATACATGGATATTAAACAACAGAACAGAACAGACAGACAGACAGACAGACAGAAAGATGGAAAATAGCTGGACAGAAAGAAAATTGGGCAAATCAAATCGTTGGACTATAAAAGACGATGTTAGTTTTTACCTTCATTTTTAGTTTTCCCATGAGCAGAAGTGGAAAAACGAAACTAAATCAAATTTGGGTAAATAAGGTAAATATAATACGACGCCATACCTCCAAATTAGGGTCCATAGTTGGTAAAGTTTAGATTCTAATCTGAATTTTAATAATTATCATTAAATCATACCCGCTTGCCCCCTTCTACTCATTTTTTTTTTAACGAAATATAAATTCAAGAAAATTTCGAGTCACTTAAAATTGCACGTTATATCAGAAACTAGTTTCGTCTTGTTTTCCTCGCGTGTTTGTTGATTATGCTTGTTTTATTTTGAAATTGATTTATTTTGTTTTCTTGTTTTGCGATAGTTGATATTTAATTAATTTTTAAAGGTTGTTTTGCTAAAAAGATAGTTATGAAAAAGTTGATCAGAGAACATTAGGGAAGGAACAAGCTAAATACTACTTGTACCTCTATTAGTCTTCACTTCGGACAGAAATCGTTTCACATAGTTATAAATCTTAACATTTTCACAACCAACTTTTTCTTTCTTTAAGTTATCCTCGATACGAGATTCAATGAATAAAAACCTATTTTATTACTTTATTATAAAACAGAAATGTCCTCTTCTAATGTAGTTAGACTTATTAATTGCCCATATCAACACTCTTACTGCTCTTTTCGTTTGCTGGTTTATGAAGTTAAAATAACAATCCTACAAAAAAAAAAAAAACAAACTTATAAGCAGAACTGTGTTTTCGCGCACACAGTTAATCCACAAAAACGTGATCTCAGAGTTTCAGGCCCTCATCAGGCCGCGACGACGTGGCGGGCTAAAAATTCACGACAGAAATGTCCCCAGAAATGTCCAGATATGTCCCCAGAAAATTCCGGGGGGTTTGTTAGCTGTCGTGCCGCTGACGCCTCCTTGTGTGGTTACGCTCCGAGTCTGCTCCATAAACGAATTAGCCCTGAAATCTGCAGGCGTTTTTGTTTTTCTTGTTGTCTATTGCGCTATCTAGTGTGCTATTAGTGCCTGGCCTCCATTGGAGCTAACAAAGTCTGATATCACCATGAAATGAATGGGCTTTTTAATCCAAACACTTTTGAAAACATGCTATCATCGAAATAGGGAACTCTATTGATTTCAAGGTATTTTTTTATATCTATTATTCTTTCAAATTAAAGTCTTTCCCTTAAAATAATCAACCATCACCGCCGTCGTTTTCTTATAGCGGGGAGTGTTCAGAAGAGCTAGAATAGGTGAAATCAATTTCGTACAACCACCAATAAGGCCTAGTTAGGCTGAGTTATAGTCTGAAAAGAAACATAACGATGCAACTATCGATCGACGCGATTAAAGGCTATAAGCGTCCCATGACAGGCTAATACAGGGTTTCATTCATAGCTGAAAGCACGGCTGAGAAAAACATAAAAAAAGAATTTCCCATAATCATGTGTTGATAATCTGCTTTTCAACCCCAACAAAATGAATCGATCGTTCAGACTTTAACAGCTGGGTGTGTTTTGCAACAGGTCTTTTTCTTTTCGTAATTTTTGTCTTTATTTTTGTATGTGCCTCTAATTAAATTAGGAGAAAAGCAAAGTTTCTATAAAAAAAAAAAAAGAACGACCTCTCTACCATCTCTGTGCAGTGCAGTGGGATGACATAATGCGTCATTTGTGTATGAACGCATAAGTTTATTTGGTATAGAGTGAAAGCAATGGTTGTAAGTAAGCAGTTGGGAAGAGCAGAAATTTTGATTCTGCTAAGGTGCTATGGCCCCTCCGGTGCAAGGAGATGCTCAGGCCCTATGGCCTCTCCAGTGCAAGGGGATGCTTAGGCCCTATGGCCCTTCCAGTGCAAGGAGATGCTCAGGCCCTATGGCCTCTCCAGTGCAAGGAGATGCTCAGGCCCTATGGCTTCTCCAGTGCAAAGAGATGCTCAGGCCCTATGGCCCTTCCAGTGCAAGGAGATGCTTAGGCCCTATGGCCTCTCCAGTGCAAGGAGATGCTCAGGCCCTATGGCCCTTCCAGTGCAAGGAGATGCTTAGGCCATATGGCCCTTTCAGTGAAAAGAGATCAAACGCCCAAAGACGCTCATCAGGCTAGTTTGGTTTGTGTGTGCGTTTATGTGCGCTGTCATAGCTCGTCTAATACCATATAATCTCAGGTTTTCAGCCCTCCTTCAAGCCGGGGAGTCATAATGGGGTTTGAACTCGCGACAGAAAGGCCTAAGGGCGGATTCACTTGCCACTGCGTTCTTAAAAAAAAAAGGAGTCTACAGCCCGTAGTGTTCTCAAGCGGTCACCCACCTAAGCCCTGACCACGCTGGACTTCGGTGATCGGGAGAGAACTTGATGTGGCCGAGGACGTATATGCCTGAATGGGCTTTTACTCGAACCGCGAGAGGAAGGGCCTAGCAGGTTCCAGGGCGAGTTTGTTAACTATTGCACCACCACCACCCTATTAGAAGCGAAGATCTAGATTAATGGGATTCGTGCATCAGATCGAGATCTTATTTATCTTCTTTATCCGACTTAAACAGAGCATATTTCAAAATCTTTTTGTTTCACAAAACAAAGCCGATCAAATATATTCATCGATTTCTTGCAATTTTATATGTTTTTATTTCTTTGTTTATCAATAGCTTGCAAGTCCAGGTATGAAAACTTTAAAAAAAAAAATTAAAAAAAAAAAAAGAATTGGTGTTGGCCTCACATTATATGGCAATTTTAGAATAATTGAATCAATCTTCCAAAGTGTTTTACGCGATGTTGGAGATCCGTGGATATTTATCATGGCAAATGCATCTGTTAGGATTAAAATAGCCTAATAATGTGAATGATTTTTGAAAATTCAGCATGAAATCATACCAAAGATCCTTTCTCTCCTATCCCTACATCTCCTTTTATCTTTTATCAAAATGAGTCTCTGTCTGGCTTTGTCAAAATGATAGACCAATTCGTGACAAAGGGAATTTAACTTGGAATCCCAACTGTTCGCTAATTTATTGCAAAATGGGTTTCGTTTACTTAGCTGAAATTTTTAAAATCAAAATAAATAACATCAATATGTTATATTTCCTCGATTCCGTTGAGTTTGCTATACACTCGGAACTAGATTGCCATGCACCATTTTTCAAATGTCTACTTTTTCTTCTCTAGCCTTATTATGATATTGTCTGTTAGAGACATTTCAAATAAACCTCTTAATGAATTCTGACCAGCCGTCTGTGTCGCACTATCTAATTAGGGCTAGATATGTAATTCTTATATTAGTGTGAGGTAGAAAAGGATCATCATCGTATTGCTTCTGGCATTAAAGTTATGCTATTGAATCTGATGAACAAACTCAAAGGTGCTTCTTGTGCAAGTGAGCTATAACATAATCAAGTACTTTGCCATAGAACTCTTTTATCAGGAGGTATAATCTCATCCAAAAAATATGAATCTGGGCCTTTGATGTGAAGGAACAGCATTACTGGCTATGAGTTAATGTCCCGTAAGTTCCATGAGGATTTTATACAGCGATAGTTACTCTCGTCTAGCAGGATGAAATATAATGTAATTTCAGAACGGGCAGGTAATTTACTTTTAATATATCAGTGGAATTCTGTCCTGTCTTATTTTGCTGGAATCGTTCCATTCTGAATATCACTGGGTAGGCCCTGCATTACTTCTTTTGAAAGTAGTAATAGTAGTAGTGGTAATAGCAGCAGCAGCAGTAGCAGCAGCAGCAGCAGCAGCAGCAGTAGTAGTAGTTGTTGTAGTAGTAGTAGTAGTAGTAGTAGTAGTAGTAGTAGTAGTAGTAGTAGTAGTAGTAGTAGTAGTAGTAGTAGTAGTAGTGATCAGTGACAAAGCGTGTGGGGAGGGGGAGAGTATATGATAATATTGTTTAATTCAACAGACTCTACTACAAAAAGAAAGTTCATCTAAAATAAGCAGTATCTATATAATCCTTGTGACCTCTGACAGTTATCAAGAGTGTTGCCATTTGCTATTTTTACACAAAGCATCGAATTTTGAATTTAAGGACTATTATTCTTTCTTGAGCCCCAAGCTCATCTATTTAGAATAATCAAATGGATTACGGCGTGATAAAGAACAATATTTTGTACTGGTTTTTACTCAAAAGCCATTGGTCATAAATCGCACATTATGTTTTTACACTGCATTTAAAAAGTGTACCTTCAATAAACAACTCATAGTTAAGATTTCTTGATAGTTCGTGAAAAAAAATATAGAAGGTCAAACAAAAGGTTCATTAAAGCCCATGGGGATCCAAACCCAATCCAGACTCAACCGATTTTATCAACCTAAATAAGCCTATTATCGAATATTCTTGATCTTTTAAAATATTTCGAAGGCCTAAAACGATATTTAATTATCTAAGTTCTAAAGATGAGCATGCCATCCTGCTTAGATCTATTCCTCTGGCGTGTCCGTTCTTTCTATCTAAGTAGTTTACCAAAGGTCTATAATTAGATCTGTTTTCTGCATCCAATCTCAACATTTCTCTTGGAAAAAAAACTTATACAACTGTTAATGTTTTCTCCAAAATGTAGTGCGTTAAAACTACAATCCGATTTTTCCAAATCTTAGATATGAATAGTAAACCTGTATCTTTGTATTATAGGTCATTGGCCTTTTTCTTCTATTTAAACGTCCATTTAATGCCTTTCAACGTTGACACATAGAACAAAAACGAAGAAATTCTGTTTTGTTTTATATTATCGAACCAACTTTCTGTATTGACAACGTTGTGATTTATTCGATTTATCGGTATCTTTGTTTTTTCTTGCTACTGCACTCTTTAACATTCTAGCCACTTATTCCTGTTTTCGTGCCCAATAGCATTCCTCACTTTAACCCAACTCTGACGGCTTCGGAATTTATCTCTCGCCCATACATCTCTAGCTTTCCAATTTTTTCCTATGATTCAGCTAAATTTAAATAGCCCAATGATGCAAGCGACGCCTCAAGTACTGTAAGCTCCTCCATAGAGTGTGAATGTCATTGAAAGGGGTTGAGTGAGAGCGGGCGAGCGAGAGAGTTAGATAGAGAAAGAGCGAGAGGGAGAGATTGAGAGAAAGAGGAGAGACTGAGAGAGAGAGTGAAAGAGATTGAGACAGAGAGAGATGAAGAGAGAAAGGGAGGAGATTGAGAGAGAATAAGAGCGAGAGAGAAAAAGAAAAAGAGAGATATCGAGAAAGAGAGAAAAGAGAGAGAGAGAGAGAGAGAGAGAGAGAGAGAGAAACTTGTGGCATGACCATTTTTGTATCAGTCCCCACTTGTATTTAAACGAACAAAGTCGACAAAGCTGCTGGCCGGCTGGACAGCTGAAGGTAACTCTCCTATTTCGGTCGCTTTGCATAATTATGTACAGTGAATTTCACTTATCTTGCTCACCTTGCACACCTTCCGGCCTATTATTTCCTTCACTGCTGACATCTATGATGTTTTTAACAGCTATGATGTATCTAACGGCTCAGATAGGGAAAAAAATACACCATGTCAATTATTGAAACCAGCAACTTAAAATTGACCTAAATTGTATAATTGTCTAAGACTCTTTGAAAACCTGACAATTTTTCTGTTCTAGAAAATCAGGCCTGGTTAGGTTTAAACAACCAAAAATTTTCGTATGTTGGTGGCTCAGTGGCTATCGAATCTGTCCTGAAATATGCTAGGGTTTTTGCCTCCTAAGTTTGAGTTCGAGCCCGAAATTAAGACCATGGCCTCACGAGGGCCCGAAACTTCGAGAACATTTTGTAGTGACCTGGCTTTGATTAACAAAACCTGCATCAGACGCCATTAGTTTCAAAAATATACTGAGAGACTATCGCATGCTGCGGAATACAGGCTGCGATACGGCTGTGAATTTGGGAAGCACACCTTTCGTTTACTATTTCATAGTGGCTAAATCTATCACTAATATTTTTCGGATATGTCTCAGACGCCTACCACTATATATCCTACGACAAACAATGCACTTTTCCTTTTTGTTCAACTGTGTTTGTTTGATAAATTAAAAGCAAATGCAATTTCACGAAAAACAAACAAAAAAAAGTTGATCACAACGCTTGCCTTTTCTAAGCTTGCTCAGTAATATCATAAGGATGATGTATAGAGAGCGTGATTAGCCGGCCAGCCAGTATTATTGATTTGCCCAATGGAATGCGAGGCTGGAGGTCTGTTACCGCGAAAGTATGTTGACCTTACACAATGAGACAAAATTAATCTCTGCACAAGCCACTTTGTACTTATCAAAATATTAGCAATTCAAAAAATTGGATCGCATTTTGCTTTTTATTTATTCAAAGCTTTTTTTTTTACTTACTAATCTGTAAACTGCGGCCAACTGATTTTTACTGAACTTAATTATCTGTACTGCTGATGTTACACCACTTAGTGATTGTAGAAAGTGGCCTGGAGCAAGTGCTGCTTCACTTACACTGATTGATATGTAGATAGTAGCCTCTTGATCGTACTCAACGTAATGATCTGTAGATAGTGGTCATCTGATGATAAATTCACTTACTGATTTGTAGAGGTTGAGCATCTGATATTATATCACTTATTGATTGAAGAGAGTGGCCACCTGATACTGCTTCACTTATACTAACCAATCTGTAGAGAGTGGCCACTTGATACTGCTTCTTTTACACTAACCAATCTGTAGAGAGTGGCCACCTGATGCTGCTTCACTTACACTAAA
>BLXT01001485.1:1084381-1101722 GCA_019648995.1 Plakobranchus ocellatus
GAGATCTGAGCGCGTTTTTTATCACAATGTTTCGCAATGTTTCCTTATATTTAGCATATTATAAGAGATGAAGAAGACGTTCATGCACTTAGACTTAGTAACAGACATGAACAGACAAGACAAGACAAGACGAGACAAGACAGAAGTCTTGTCTTGTCTGTTTCTAGGTCTAAGTGCGTGAACGTCTTCTTCATCTCTTATATTCTATATTCCTGTCGTTCACACTGTATCTCTTGTAGATCCTTAGATCTAGCATGGTGGCTGACTGTGTGGATAACCTTTCTTTCTAAAATATACTTATATTTAGCGTAAAGATAAATCTACTCATTGTCATATCCCCAAATATTTTCAAATTGATCCCTGATATTTGTGAGATTGCGTTATATTTATAATGACTGGTTTTAAGAGAATTTTATAACCCACCATTAACGAGTAAAGTTGTTTTGTTTAAAAGGAATATTTACCTCGTTTCAAACCTTTTAAAGACTCTCGAATAGTTATAGAATATTCTGAAGGATTAATGTGTAGTTTTAATGAATAAATAATTTCTTTTCTTAACTATTCAGACAAAAAAGGACGAAATTTCAAATTGAAGATAAACTACTACAGTGACATTCACTTAAATGTTTAATATGTCTTGAATTATTTAAAGAATGATTAGTTTTCATGAAAAGAAATGTAGGAATGGGCATTAATTGATGTCAAAAGAGACATAAATTGAATATTTCATGAAAGGTAGATAGTCGAAATCATAATAACAAAACATGTTTAGCCCTTTCAAACAAGTGTTATCGCTGTTAGCTTTATATAGGGGAAGATTGCTGTTCGGTAAGGATTTTAGAATAGAGTTTCAGTTTAAAATGTGACAGTGAATTAGTGATATAACCATGCAAAAGAAAAAAGTAGCTTTTTCCTTTGAAATAAATACAAACTTAAACAAGGGCTTTTCATCTGATTTGGAAAAAAAACAGGGATTTATCGAACACGCCTCAAGAGTGCTCACAGCTCGCCGGTATCACTGTCCATAATGTTCACGGTGTCTTCAGTTTTTTCATGCATGTCATTCCTTGCTTTGTCAAACATATGGCTCAGCTTGGGGTTGCTATAGGCTAGAGCACTAGCTCTAGCTCATGAATTTACTTGAATGTCAGTATATATTGCGTATACGTTTTATCAATTTTGGCCTTGGGAGGGTCTGAAAGGCCTGAGATCATTTTGTTGAGGGCGGGCTAGCTATGTGCATGAAAACTAATCCGGGGAATGGATGAGGGCTGAAGAGATTGGAGGCTCCCGATTGTCGATATCTGCAACACACCATGGCAACTCAATGATGATAATGTTTTTTTTAACTCATTATTGAGTGGAATAAGCGAAACTTAAGCATTTTGTTACAGTTCGTGATATGTCATTTCGTTAAAGCAGAGAAAAATGTATCTCAATTTATCTAAGCCTTGAGGCACAAAGTTGGCGATTGCGGTTAGTTCATATGAGTCGTGACATGGGTAGATTTAAATTTTCTAGTCTTGCACTATTTTTTTCCTGTCCATATACTTCACGTTTCCTGATTTCTAATTATTACAGTGAAACATAACATCTTTTATTTTCGCTTAAAAAAAGCTCCTCTATAATGGAAAAATAGCTGACACCGCATTGCGTAGAAATAATGGCTCCCTTGGTTGCTACTCTTTCGTTCTTTGAATAACTGCTTTCGGAGTTTTATGGCTTATGTATTGTGTTCATGTTTGGAAAAGATCGGACAAGTGCCAGGAACACAACAAAATGTTAATGTTATATTCAGTAATATAGTTTTGCACAAAAGCACACACCAAATTTAATGCAATGAATTGAGACCAGAAACTAGCCAGAAACATGTCGATATTGATTAGCAAATTGTATATTATTCGATAGTGTCTATTTCTTAGTAAAGTATGCAACTTTTTTTCTGTGGTTTCCTTTAGATTTTATTTGTTGATACATACTAGATTTCTTTTTCTTGTAATTAGATTTTGCCGAAGTTAAAGAGCTCTAGATGTTGTACCACATTTGAGAGAATGTCTTAATGATTTAAAATAACTCTAATCCAGCTGTTTTCAAAATGATCAAAAAAAACTATGAAATATTTTATGTTTTTATTTGTTTTGCCAGCTGACAATTATTGTATGTGTCTTTCCACACTTAATGAACTGTCGAAGTCTCCTTGCTTGCTTTCGAGCAATTACGCTTAGGCATTGAGGGTATAAGAACTGCAGCCAAGGGATAGTACAGTGATAGTCCGCTATCATAAGCATTAACTGCATCGCCAGTAACAACAAAAAATCGGTTGCCGTTTGTTATAGAAAATTTAAACCTTACGGAGAAAGGGGCGAGGGTGAGCAAAAGAGGTTTAAACCTTACGTGGAAAGAGGTGAGGATGGGCCAAAAGAGATATAGAAACAACGAGCGGAGAAAGATAACCTGTAATACATTAAGCTACACTTCAAAACTTGTAATTTTGTACAATTTTTCTTTTTGAATACTCATTTTTTCAAAAATATTTCGCTTGCGTTACAAAAGAAAGTAGAAGGGAGCGGTAAACATTGAAAGGCGACACAATTTTATGATTATGTTTGACAGTCAGAATGAATTCGAAACTTTATAAATTGTAAATTTTACAGGACTCCTAATTCATCCTTTCCGACATTTTCACCCGATTTAATTTTTTTTTTTATTTTTTGTTCAAAAGAAGTCCTTTTGCCTTCAAAATGACATTAAGCACTTCATAAACATAAATCATCCATACAATGCTTTTTGTTAACAGTCCAAACGATCGGAAAATGCTTCTTTAAAATGTGGATTAAACTTTAAAAACTATATTAATGATGCTGTAGATTTAAAAGTCAATCATTATTAAAGAAGCGCTGTTCTCTACAATTAAAAACTGTCGATTCAATGAAGAGTAGACCAAAAAAAACTAGATTTTTACATTTATCTACTTAATTATTATCTAAAGATACCTCTTATGATATTTAGAATCAGAAAATCAGTTTCAGGACTTTCCAGACCAAGTTGGGCCTGTATGCTTGAAACCTTCAATTAGATCTAGCTTTAAAAATTCTCAAGGCCTTTTGTATGTAATGCGTTATATTTTCAGGAGATGAACCTTCTGTTGAAGACGTCAACAGTGTTTGCGATCACTGTAGCGCAATAACATAGCCTAATTACAAAATTTCCATAATCTGTCAGAATCCGTTTCCAAAACCATCACCCTTATAGTTGTGGAAAATATATTATATGCGCAGAAATATACCAAACAATGGATCAGAAAATAATTCTTTAACCCGTAGCAAGAGAATAAAATCCCAACTTCAAAAGAGGTCTATATTTCCACTGGGCAACCATTTTAGTTTCCCATTTTTTTTCAGATTTTTTTCCTGTCGCTGAGCTATGCTGTATATTGTTTAAGTCGAACGATGAGCAATTGAATTCAGAGCTATTGCATCCATTTCAAAATTGTTTGTACTCAATGAATGCATATGTCAAGTCAATTAGAGCAGCAATAGGAGTGTGCACAAGGAGTCAAGATGTTCACATTATACTGCATGCTTGGAGTCAGGACTCACATTCTACCATCGAGCAGAGATGTCGCTGAAATGCCACAAATCGAATTGTCGAGAAATCTTAATGTTGTCATATATAAAGAGTCGCCTGTACAGATACGATTCTTTGCACTAAGTTCTTAATGCTTTACCTGTAGGTGAGGCGGTCGATATCTACAGCCTACCAAAACATAAAACAAAGAACTGACAGAAAAGGAATATAATGCTTATGCTTCTAAATGTCAGCATATGATTTTATTTCAAAGTCAGAAGGTTGATGCAACATTTATGCGGTTGAACAGCGGGTACAAAATGGAAGGGATTCGCTTGGAGGCAGTACCAAGAAATCAAAAAACTGCAGGACTACCAATGCCTTATTGATATTATCTTTGCAGGAGATTTGAATATCTATGTTGATATTACAATAATTGTGCTGCTTCCAACAACGTATGACTCCTCCATACCTTAATTATAATCCTATCAAGATTTCACAAATAGACATTGTAATTGTACAAGATAGGCCTACATTGTTTAAAAATTCATCTACATATTAAGAGACGTTAAGGTTGCAAGAGGACCTCATAACTGCAAGAATCTTAATCCAAGAATTCCTCTTATGCCATCTGACCTGACATCATCTTCCCCTTTAAGCGAAGCACAGACAGTTTTTTGACAAGCAGGCTTTTGTTATCAAGGCAAATATGAGTGAAGGCCAGATCTTGAATACCAGGATTTTTTTTTCCGATTGACAGCTTGATATTACATAAGCCTCACTGGCTCAAAGATTGCAAATTTTTGTGTATGCTTGGAGGCGTTAAAAGATACCTCAACTAGATATGTGCAAGATGGATACACTAAACTTGTGGTCAGTGACAATAATTTTCCCGGGCAGGAGGGAATGAAACTTGTTTATCTGTTGCCTATGTCCTGCCAAGGATTAAAAGTATAGAGTTTAATGACTTTTACATAAATGATTAGGACTTTAATCTTGTTCACAGGAGAAACATGCCGTCCGCTCATAACATTAATTTTTTTGTTTTGTTTTGGAGACGCATCTATTGTTTCGAGTTGTTTTGGGTTTTTTTTTCTTGTTCTCGTTTGTGCGTGTTGGAGTTCCCCAACACCTCATAGTTTCCAGTTCACATGAATAATCACACTGACTTTTTTTCTTGGCTAATCTCTTCATATGATCGTCGCACAACACTCCATGTATGTCTGCAATTGATTTTCTGTTCCTTAGCTGTCATGTCGCTCGCTCTATTTACACTAAAAAAAAATGTATTATATGGGGCAACATTTCCCTGACATTGTAAAAGCACTGGAGTAGTCTAGCCCAGTGACAGGTCTCCTAGCGTGAGAAACTCTCTTTACGATCTGTTCATGGGGAGGTAGGATTGTATCACGTATAAAAGTGGTCTCGGCTTAATCAATAGAAACACCCCGGGTGGGTTGACATAATAGCAGGATTTGAGTATGACGGTAAATGTATGTGTATGCATGTATTACTGTAGGCTAACTATTCAATTTATGAATGTATGTTTGTATTGATGTGAAATATGCATCCATCGATCCATTTAATGGACCACTATGATAATAGCGGTAATGATAGATATTGTTGAATTTGGTGATGATGATTCACATATTCCTTTTTGCGTTTTTTTTTTTTTTTAGTTAAAAAAATAATAATAAATGTTCTTAAATGATTATTTTTAGAACTTTATTGAAGGTTTCGATATCCCAATTTAAAAAAATGCTCTCTGCGTTTTTTTTTCAACAATACTACCCTTACCAGTTTTAGAGAGAATGAACAAAATGACTTTAGCACGGCATTTACACAACTTAGAATTCTGGAACGAAAAGTTTGATCCAGGTTTAATCGACTGCCAAGAGATGATTTACAATTTCCTTCTATGAATGCAACATTTGGTTACAACAAATAATGTGCTCTTCTCTTTCAACCGGTGTCAACTCTGTAAACATTCCCTAACTAATAGTTATGACTGGATTGTTTTCAAAATATCGAGTGCGTCAAAGGTTTAAACACAAATTAGGACTATCCCAGCTAATTACTCTTCACTTACATTTTTAAAACATAGAACATATAATTTCATAGAACATTATGAAATAAGATTGAAGAGGGAATAAAAAGTTATTATCGCTCAGTATGAGTGGATCAGCAAAACTTCTTATTGAAATCATCCCAATGTGTACAACACTGAACTCCTGGTTTTGATGTCGATGATTTCATTATTACGACTTAAAGCATTTCCACAATAGATTAATTCTCGATTTTTCGAGCGTTAAGCGTGTCTACAAGGAGGGGATTCCAGGCTTTAAGGCCCTCATAGTCATATTAACTATGAACGACTCTGTCCGCTGACATAGTTCATTTCCTACAGACCGGTAAAGAAAGATGGTGCAAGGTTGCAGATTTTCCAAATACATGAAACACCACTAGAGCATCAGTACTTTGGTTCATTTACAAAAATGAACGTTATTCTCTAGATGGTCCTGAATAATATGATTTGATGTATTCAGATTTAGATTATGAAACAATCAATTTCACAATCAAAATGCAATCAAGACACATGAGTTTGCTCGAAAAAAAAATCAGTACCAGTAGTTTGTGTTTATTTAAAAGTATGATTGAATTAAAGCATATCAAGCAGTTTGACCTAAAAAAGAAGATAAACTGGGCGAGAGCTGGGTTATGTTTCTGTTATGTCCTCGGTCTGTTTTCGAAAAACAATTTGCGAAAGTAATCGAGATCAGATGCATAATAATCACGATAAAGTTCTCGTTGATAACGATTTTGTGGAGAGCATTATACGAGCTAAATAAATATTCATCGTGTCCCATGGAGCTGTGCAGAATTTTTAATTCGGAAAATGGAACATTTAATTTATGAAGTCTTGGCCAGAGCCCGTTTTGTTGTAGAGAGGGCAAAAATGTAGGTTGCATTTATGAATAAATTGACATTCTTCCTTTAATTTTTTTTTTAAGTAATGCAATACTTATATTCCCCACCAGCTTGTCTTTAAGTCAAAAGATGAAGTAAAATTTGGTTTAATGCATAAAGTCCGTCCACAACAAGATGATCTCAGGTTCACAGGCCTTCGTCAGGTCGTGTAGATTTCAGGGTGGGCTCACTATCCATTGCGTTATCAAAGCCCCGATTAATTTGAGAGTGTTAGATCAATCTAAAATTATATAAAGATAGTCATCATTAAAAGGCATTCTTTTCTATTGAGCATACAATGGATTGATATCTCTGCGTCGGTTTTAAAACCATAAAGTTTGTTTGAAGTGACAAAATAAAAAATACTTATTAATTTATCGCATGTGCAAATTATGGTTCATGCTGACTCTATAAAACACAACATGACTTATGTTTTGATACATACTGTTTGAAATTAATTTCTTGATGTTATTGCTGCCGTTGTCGTCGTCATCGCCGTGTCGTCTTTATCGTTGTTATTGTAATTTTTGATATTGTTGATTTAAAAACATGTTTGATTCGGATGTTACAATCTGCGGTTATAATGGGTCTCTTGCCAAAGAGTTTTTACATGCTGCCGCTGTCATGTTCAAGCCTACTAATATTTTTGTTCACAACTTTAAAAAAAAAATACTTGCGTGTTTTTACGATTGCAAATTTGATTAAGAGGAGACTGGGACTTGCTACAAAAACGTAATGTTAGTATGCCAAAAACACGTTTCTTTGTTATCAGTTTAATTATTAATATGGCTCCCTCTAAATTGAGCAGAATTTTCTGTACCTGGATATTTTAATTTAATTTGAATATGTGGATTTCGAGAGGAAAGATGTGACCGGTTAAATGATAGAGAAGTGAGTTTTTTTTAGAATAGCAGTCCATTTTACAGGTTTTAGATAACATGGTGTAAAGGCAAAATGCTTCAGTGAATATTTCATAGTCAAAAAAATGTCACAATGAAAGTAATAGGAAAATGTAAAACGCAATTTGATTGCTTGAAGTTTGATGCATAATTCACCGGGCGACTGATAGCTTTCTTTACACTTCGATTTTTGGATTTTGTGCATTCAACAAGTTGATCCCAGATTTTCTCAGGCTCTTGTCCAACCAAGGCGTCGGTTCGATTTCCAACTGGAACCCGTGGCAAAAGGTTCCTTGACGATCGAAGGACGGGGACGCAAACAATAATGCCACCTATGCCCTATTTTCATTAGAAATAGCCAGACGACTGCCATATATAAATAACTCTCCACATAAGGGTGTCAGTCTTTGCCGTAATATCCACTGTATTGTTATTGCATGGAAGAAAATGTTATATTGCTCTGGAAGTTCTTGTGAGTAAAATAATAATGTCGACATAATTATGAGGGAGACTGTATTTTATCGCTGACTGAATCTCAATCCTAAGTGTAATAAATGCTCCATTCTCATATAACCATGAAAGAAAATTGTTCGTCATTCTCTAATTTGTTTTTTTTTTTTGTAGTCTTCGTGCAAGAAACACAGAAGAAGCAACAGTTCTTTTTCCTATCGTCTATCTTTCTAAATGATCTCTATCAACATGCTTTTTGCATAAACACCAGGATTGGGAACTGCCGCTAAATAAATAAAACCATGACGGGTACTGGTGTTAATGTACTCGATCTAGGTTTGCACAGAAAACAATCGTCGTGGGTGTGTATCCCGCCACTAGCGCCCTTCCTGCCTGAGATTATCCAAACAATGAGCCAATTGAGTTAGTTAAAAATTGGAATAATATAAACTACAGTTTCTTTATCTTGTAATTTGCCACGGTAATCGTGAATTTGCACATTTCAAAAAGAAAAGTACAGAGAAAACATAATATAATGGGAAAGGAAAGATAAAGAAACAGCGGTTGAGTCATGAATGTATCCATAAGTTCCATGGGGTTTCGTTCTAATCCAAATCCCAAAGAATAAATATGTAGTGGTTATTTTGTGTTCAACCATAATTAGATATGACAAACGCTTTTTTGACCTTAGTTTTTAAAAGAAAATTTAAAACGCATCGCTGTAAGTCAAAGATGTTTTTGTAAGAAGACTGACTCAGCATTGTGGTTCTATTACTGGACCTTTGAGACAATAGGGCGAGTGTCTAGACCGGTTTGTCTCGAAGAAATAATATATCAAAATGACAATATAGATAGACAGTATCTCTTGCTGGTCTTTTACTATACTTAATTTTGCGGAAAATTCATGTTCTCATGTAGAAAAATAAAGAGTTTGTAATTCGTCCTCTATATGATCAGCAAAAGTGTAATATAAAGAGTCCATTTTTTTATTTCCTTCTTTCCTTAATATTTTGTTCATGTGTATTTGTTTTAAAACTGTAAGGATCATAACCTAAGCATACTTTTGTCTAGTCTTTGGGTTTCAGAGTTTACAAAGCCGGCATAGAAAATGTTGTTTTAGTAGGTTAGTAGACAGGAGGTAAAACCTTTACATACCCACTATGTATAATTAACTTAAGACCGTTCTCCTCTATTTCGTCATAAATGTATGTGGAACAGGTAAATTTTTAATGGTATTTAATTTACAACAAAACCCAAAGAAAAGTCACAGGTTTTTAAAATATCTGACTTGTGTGCTTTTCATTTTCCAAAATGACGCTCTCCAGCTCGTGCACTTCGGAGCTGTGAACACATTACATGCTGATCTTGACCTGGGTTTAAATCTTTATTTAGATCTTAATCTAGAGAAGAGATCAAGCCTTTGATTAGAGCGGTCAATTTACATTACAGGTCAAGATCTATAAAGTTTCCTGTTATAAGCCATCTATATTCTAAAACTGCTAGATTTAGATTCCAATACCTATTTAATTTCTGATTTTGAAACGCGTGAAATATTACTAGAAGCTGAATAAGCCGTTCTACGCAACTGTAGCACCGTGATTCAGAGTAGAAAGAGAGGAAAGAGAGAGAGAGATTACGAATAATCAAAGTGTTAACATGAGATGCCCTTCATAAATCTAGATCTAAGTGAACTCTAGAATCTAAATCTAAAAAAAAGCGCTTCGTATAAAATGAAATGAGATGTCCATCTATAAACTAAGATATAACATTATATGCCGATTGAGGCCTTTTTTTTTAATCCAATGATAATTGAGCTGGACTAAAAATAAATGGACAAAGTAATTCAGATCGAGCTTAGATCTAGAAATCTAGATCGATAAAATTACTCTGTCAGATTAAGACGTATTTCACTGTACAGTCCTAGAAATCAACCCTAATGGAGCCTCATGTGTAGTTCACGCAGAAAAAAGTGACATCACCAGATTTGTGGCTAATTAAAATGTCTTCCTGCATATATCATTTATTTTGCCAGCTTAATAAGATGTATATGTCGTTATAAAATGTCGTTTTGCAAATCCGTAAAGCAACTACGGAATTTTAACATACGCCCACATGATCTATAGCATGATCAATAGTAATGTGTCATATTTTTGTGGATTTATTGACGTTCCAAAAAATTCTGTACAGGCATTACACGTTTGAGCTAAGCTGCATTATATTAAGATATAATAGTGTAGATACAATCAAGATCTTGATAAATTTCGATCCTGCTATTTTAAACCTTGATTTTTGTTCTAATCATAATGTTTTCTCATTCAAATGAACAGGTAGACATTTTGCACTCAAATCAGGTCAAAACCATAGAGCAAAAACTTAACCAAATAAAATTTCCTCTTTTCAGTTTATTTGGAACAATTTCATTATAATGTAGATTTCGATTTATCCATACCATATTATTTCAAAGTTTGTAAAACACTAATTATGATTCCGGTAAGCCATTAAAAATTCCAACGTTATCTTTAATCCTAAATTATAAATGCCACCTCTCATATTTAAATGTTCAATCACACGATAATGACTGTGTGAACCGTTATTAAGAAAGATTGTTCACAAGATCTATTTTTACATAAATACTTTAAAAACAGTGGCCTACAATGCTATAGGAATATTTTCTTGTTTGTTTTTTTTCCAAAGCACTATGGGATTACGTTCAAGCTATCAATTTATTTCAAATATTGACTTGAATCAAAATATTAATTTATCTTCCGGAAAGCCATTGAAATTTCCAATGTTTTCTATAATCTTTCATTTGTTCTTCGTACACTTGACTGTATAATTTACTGTGTGATTACATATGAAGCATTTAAATATATGACTGTTTTTACAAAAGATTATTTACAAGCATTTGTTTTAAAGATTACCACACTATATTTTTTTTAATTACTGTGCAATTACTGTCATATCACTCAAAGAAATGATTGAGTCAATGCTTTACTTGGTTAAACCGCATCCAAGCCGAAAAACAATACAACACCAGACTACTGTCAAATCAAGAGATAAACTGAAATAAGGTCTGTTTAATACAGCAATTTCATTTGAATTTTTTTTTTCTGAAAAGCGTAAGAGATTTCAAGTTCATATAGAGCATCGAGTCAATGCATTCAAAGGATTAATTTTAAAGCAGACGTTATGGAGTACAGGCCCCTATGCTTAAAAAAGCTTTTTTTTTTTAAATCTCTAGTTACAAATGACATGAAATCAGGCTCTATATCTGGCACAAAATTATCCTCGATCAAATATTAAACTGAAATAGGGTTGCATTTTACAAACCACTTACCCTTTTCGAGTAAAAGCGTTTTGCATACCCCCTTTCTTGGGATTTTCACTTCACTAGAATGCGAAAGAATGTCAGCTCTTTACCTGTACATTAAAACGGGCAAAACTTGATTGCAATAACAACAATTAAATAACGTCAGTTTCAAAATCAATCAAAAGTGCATAATTTGCATAGCCTGCATCATAAAAATATCCAAACCCATTTATTGTTTGTATGATTTCGCACATAGACATTCTCTGGAAAACCAAATGTACTCATTCAACTTTAAATGCCTTTTTTCCTTGCGCACTCAAATAAGCCCCGGTTTCCACGGCTTACGATTTCTAAATTTTTTATTCCCCCCTTATGTAAACGGCAAACTTCTTTAAATTTTAAAAAAAGTAATGCTTTATTAATTGGATATTTTGTATGCACCTATCTGTCAGTTTTCCTGTTTCTGAGTTGCGCGGTTTTTTTTAGATTGCCCTGTTCGTTTATTTATTAGTCTAGCTCAATCTCTGGTAGATGTAATGAAGATAAGGGCCAAATAAAGACTAGAATCCTCTAAAAGACATGTTTACATTTTCGAGTCGGAGCTTGTATAAATATGTAACAATGCTATGTTTTATTGCAGAAGGGATCATGCGAAAATTCTCAAGATAGTGAAATAACATGACAAATGAGAGTGCAGATAAATTAGGAAGAAATAGGTTTAGTGGAGGAAGGAGCGAAAGAAAGATTATATGCTTTTGAATTTCGGTTTGAATTGCAGTTTAATGGTGAGAGGTGAAAGGTTGAGAGGTTTCAAATGTTTACAGACTCGGTTAGTTAAAAGACAACGAAACGTTTGGTTGGAAAACAAACACGGCCCAGTTATTTTCAATACAAATATATTTCATCTGTTCTTTTTAAAAAGCCTTTAGAATATGTATGGGCCTGTTCATTTTTGTTTCGTATGAATCGTAAGAAAACAAATATTGGTGTATGACATAGCATTGATTTTAAACACACACTTCCATCTTATATCTTTACCTTTTCTTATGTTTGTGAAAAGACTTGGAGCCGTGCTCTCTGAAAGTAAATCTCTTTACCTTTACATTATGATCATGTTGTTTTCTCTTTTTATAATGTGTGTTTTTTTGTTTAAAGATAGGTGGTTTCACTTCATCTTTCTATAGAAGAAGCTCCTTCAGACCTTCTTTTCTTGATCCTTTCTAATGTACCTCTCAAGTTTCTTCAAACCAGTGACAGTCTAAAATAGAAAAAGTCTTATAAGATTTTTTCCCTCACGAAAACATGGTTTCTGATTTTCCATCAAGGCCTCGGAACTGTCATTAACGTTGTTCTTCAATAGATTTATGACCTGTGCTTTTGTGTCTCCCAGACTAGGGTTTCTAGAGGAACAATAAGTCAGCATTGTCGGAAACTAAAAATAAAAATTTGCGATGAAGAAAAAAATTAGAGTTATAAAAACACTAGCGACGATCATAAAGTAAAATGTGTGAGTTTCCATGCACCTTTGTTTCAAATTTCGATTCATGATATAATTCGCGGATCGCAAAATGCTTTTATGCAGAGTGCTTAAAAGATATCCATCCTTTCTATCCCTTACCCAGCGTGTATCTTTCTGCTAACAAGCAGCAACAATTTCCAAGAAAAGCAATGATTATGTTTGCACTTGTTTGCAGAGTAAAATGTAATCTCAATTCCACTTTATTTATGAAGTAGGACTAGAAAAAAAATTAGCATCTCTAGCAGCTCGCAGAGGTCTTAGCAAGACTACATGAAAACCATGTCACGTAATTGTTTTAATACAGCAACCCTTAATTTAATGAGGAAATTTCTTATTATATGCATTTGATGTTGCATGAAATTAAGTGGATTTCAAACATAAATTTGAGAAAGGCTGTGGTCACAGTTTTAATGTAAGGTGTCAAAAGTGACCCGTTATTTTTGCATCTACAACTACCTGTTTTTATATTGCAAAAAAAAATAATTTTTAACACGGAAATGGTATTAAATGTTGGTGCAAAGCACCTCTATTTCTACTCATTATTTCTGTCCGCTGTTATTGTAAAAGAGACAAAGAGCAAGTGATCCATTATGTAGATCTATACTTTGGAATGCCTGAAATCTCTTACTTGGATTTATTTATTAAACACTCATCATAGTCACTCTAGAGTGAAAATCACATTTTTGTAGATCATTCTTTTAGTGCAACTATGATTCTCTAAGCAGTAAGAAAAATATACAAGAAATGCTGTATTGGAAACATAAATAGAGGTAAGGATCTTGGAGATGCTCCGGTGGTTAAATTAGAGAAAGAAATAAACTTGAAGAACCAAACCACTGACTTAAACTGAGGTTTTGCAGCAAAATGATCGAACTATACTCTTAAATTTGCTATGGAACTATCGAGTCTTCTATATGATCAGAACTAGTTGTTGTTCTGTATTATTCGCAGCGTTTCTTGGCTTCCATCCAGTTGTTTTATGAAAACGTAATTATGCCATCACAATTATACATAAGTAGTTCGTTAATTTCCATCGAAAATGGATTCCGCATCAATCCTTCAGTGTTACTTTATTTGCGTTTTGGTTTGTTTGTTGTTTTTTTTTTCTTTTCAAAGTTTTCTAATTTGAGAAGTTATGACTGTCCTTTTTTTTTAACTTTTTATCTCTCTGACACAAAACGTTATCATGACTTTATTCCTTCTCTCTGCTTTTAAATAACTTTAAAACTATAATCTTGACAATTTTCAATTCGGACGATCAAACATTTAATTTATGAAGTCTTGCCAGAGCACGTTATGTTTTAGACAGGACAAAATGTAGGTTATATTAATGAGTTACCTTGGATTCTTCCTTAATTATTTTTTCAAAGTAAGGTATTATTTCTATTTTCGACTGGCTTGTTTCAAGACATAGGATGAGGTGAACTTTGGTTTTGATGTATAAATCCCACCCACAAAAAGATGATCTCAGGTTCATAAGTCCTCGTCAGGCCTTGCAGATACCAGGGTGGGCTTGCTATCCATTGTACCACCAACGCCCTGATTAATTAAAGAATGTCAGATCAATTTGATATTATATAAAGATAGTCATCATTGCATCATTGTTTTTTCTAAACATGCAGTGGATTGATATTTCTGCATCGGTTTTAAAACTATAAAGTTTGATTGAAGGGTCACAATAAAAATTACTTATTAATTTATCACATCAGCAAAGTTTGGTCCCTGCTCAGTCTATAAAACATAAGACTTATTTTATTAATGCACATTGTACGAAATTATTTTGCTGTTGTCATTGCTGCTGTTGTCGACCTCGACTCCGCCTCGTCTTCAGTGTTGTTATTGTTGCTCTTGTTATTTCTTTATTTTAGAAACGTGTTTGATTTGGTTGCTGCATTCTGCGGTTAGAACGGGTCCTTCGTCAAACAACTTCTACATGCTGCTTTCGTCATGTTCAGATCCACGAATATTTCTCTCCACATATAGGGTATTGTAATGTTATATTGTGCTGGTAGTGCGTGTTTATATTATAATTATATCTACATAATTGCTCCATTATGCGGTTATAATGGGTCCTTTGTCAAACAACAGCTACATGCTCAGGCCCACAAATAGTTTTGTTCACAACTTTTTTTTTTATTTTTTTTTTGCATGTTTTACGATTGCAAATTCGGTTAAGGGGAGACTGGGACTTGCTTCAAAAAATAATGTGATTATGCCAGAAAGACGTTTCTTTGTTATCAGTTTAATTATTAATATGGCTCCGTCTGAATTGAGCAGCACTTTTTCCTACCAGGATATTTAAATTTTATTTGAATATGTGGGTTTTGAGAGGGGTTAAATGACAGGGAACTGAGTTTTTTAAGAATAACAGTCCGTTTTACACGTATTAGATAACATTGTGTAAAAGCAAATGTTTTGGTGAATTTGTCATAATGAAAGTAACAAAAAAATGTAAAACGCAGTGTGATTACTTGAACTTTGATGCTTATTTCATCAGGAGAGTGGTAGTTTTCTTTACACTTCCATTTTCGATTTTGTGCATTCAACAAGTTGGTCTCAGATTTTTTTCAGGCTCTTGTCTATCGTTCGAACATAATATAATGGAAGGGAAAGATAAAGAAACAGCGGTTGAGTCATGGACGTATTCATAAGTTCAATAGGTTTCGTAATGTAGTGTTTATTTTATGTTCAATCATCATTAGATCTGACAAATTCTTTTTTTTCCTCAGTTTTTCAAAGAAAATTGAAAACGCATCGTTGAAAGTCATAGATGTTTTGTAAGATGTCTGACTCAGTTTTGCATTTCGTATAAGCCTTCTTTACCTTAGGGATAACAATGTAAGAAAAATTCAAAATGTGTCGTTGAAATCCACAGAGGTTTTGTAAGCAGTCTGGGCATTGTGGTTCGATTACTGGACCTTTGGGATAATAATGTAAATGTCGAGACCGGCTTCTCTCGAAGAAATAATATATGAAAATGACAATATAGATAGACAGTATATCTTGCGGGTGTCATACTATATATAATTTTGCGAAAAATATACCTTTCTTATGAAGAAAGGTAAAGGGTTTATAATTCTTCCTCTACATAACCAGGAAAAATCTATAAAGAGTCTGTCCATTTGTTTCCTTCTTCCATTGATATTTTATTCGTGTTTACTTGTTTAAAAAGTTATGGGAATAAAAACTTAAATTTACTAACGTCTAGTCTTAAGGTCTCACATTTTACAAAGCCGACACATTAAGTAGTGTTTTAGTAGAGGTTAGGAGAGAAAAGGTGAAAACTTGACAAAAATCATTATGTGAAATTAACTTAAGACCTTTCTCTGTTATCTCCTCATAAACTAATCGTGGAAGAAGTAAATTTTCAATGAAATTTAATTTTCAACAAAACCCCAAGATAAGTGATACTAAAACATCTGACTTGTATGCTTTTCTTATGCTAAAATGACGGTCTCAACTTGCGCACTTCAAAGTATTGAACACAATAAAGGCTGATCGTGACCTGGGTTTAAATCTTTATCAAGATCTAATTCTAGAGAAGAGATCTAGATCTAGTCCTTGATTAGAGCGATTAGTTTATACTACGGATTTGTATCTAAAAATTTTCCAGTTATTAGCCACCTATGTTCTAGAACTGCTAGATGTAGATTCCAATATCAGTTTAGATATAGATGTTGAGATGATTGGAATTGCATTAAATATATTCTACTCTAGATATAATCTAGTTCTTGATAGATTTCAATCCTATTATTTTAAACTTTGATTTTAATTATGATCATAATGTCTGCTCATTCACGTGAACAGGTAAAGAAGAGATAAACTTTTGCATTCAAATCAGGTCAAAATAGAGCAAAAACTTAACCAAATAAAAACTCCTCGTTTCATTTTTTTTTTAATAATTTCATTATAATCTAGATTTCAATTTATCCTTACCATTTTATTTCAAATTTTGTAAAACATCAATAATGGCTGAGATTCCGGTAAGCCAGTAAAAATCCGAATATTATCTTTAATCCTAAATTATAAAATGCCTCGCCTCATGTTTAAATGTTCAATCTCACGATAGTGAATATGTGAACCGTTATTAAGAAAGATTATTCACAAGAACGATTCTTATATAGATACTTTAAAAGCAATGGCCTACAATGCTATAGGATTCTTTTTCTTGTTTTTTTAAAGCATATGGAATTCCATTCAAGCTATCATTTTATTGACTTGAATCAAAATATTAATTAAGCTTCCGGAAAGCCATAAAAACTTTCAAAGTTTTTTATAATCTTAAATTTGTTCTTCATACATTTGACTGTGTAATTTACTGTGTGATTACTTATGAAGCACTCAAATTTATGACTGTTTTAACAAAAGATTATTTACAAGCAGTTTTTTAAAATATATGCATTAACAAGAGACTACCATACTTTAGTTTTTTTTAATTACTGTGCGATTAATTTAATGTAACTCAAAGTAATGATTGAGTCAATGCTTTTTTTTTTTTTTGCTTAAATCGCATCCAAGCCAAAAAACAGCACAACACTAATGTCTGTTAAATCAAGAGATTAACTGAATCAAGATATGTTTAATACAGCAAATTTATTTCAATAAGTTTTTTTTTAAAGCAGTAAAAAC
>BLXT01001485.1:1129157-1143043 GCA_019648995.1 Plakobranchus ocellatus
CTCGAAGGTGTGCAATATCATGGAGGCTCCCAGAGTTCCACAGTTCCCGTAATTATCAATCAGTCGTCTGATCATGATATGAAATGTCCATGAGACTGACCATGCTTATATATATGCTTGTGTTGACTGTAATTCTGTACGACAAGAACAATTTTACTTGGTTAATTTATTGAGTCAGTGCTCATCTTTTTTTCCCACTTGATTTAATACAAAGGACAAATGTAAAAGAGGAACACATATCTTTTTTTTTTTTTTTAACAAATTGAAGTGGATAGGTAAAGTTGTAATGAAGAATGAAAGAGGTGTTAAGTGATTGTTTTAACCTTATTTCGCCATTAAAATCAAGTGCTAAGCAGATTAGTTTGCAAAGTCTGACCATCCTGTTTGTTACTTCTCTTCTCCTGCGAAAAAGCATCTAGCATAGAACCGTACTTGAAATCTATCTACTTTCCATCGTTAAATTTTGTAAAGAGCCTGGGTTATTATAGTACATATTCCTATCTATTGAGATAAATTATTGGGAAACAGGTCGGCAAGTCACAGGACCGCTTCGGAACAGAAGTGAAATGGTATTAAAACAAAATAATACCCTTAATTGTCACAGACATTTATATTATGAGGGTTAGGCCTATTATCTGTGCATCATACATCCTGTAGGGCTATGTTCAGGTACGTGATTACTAAGACAAACAAACTACCACTTGACGGAAATTTCAAACCTCTTCCATGAAGGGGACCGCTCACTAAGTCACGCGGCCGCCAAGTCAAATTTACACAGTGTGGTTCACTAAGTCACAGTGCTACTAAGTCACGGGGCCCATTACTCTTATTTTCTATAATGATCTCTATTGGATTAAGCGTGCACGTTCGTCTGCTTGTCTGTTTCTGCTTCTGTGTCTGGTTTTGGCTCGCATATCTCAACAATGGACAGATTTATAGGGCTAGACTCCTGACAAAAAAATCTTTAGACCTGTTTGCACCAAAATCCAGTATGGTGAGCTCATATAGAGGCAAAGCAACCATTCTTTTCACACAGAATCAGTCGAAATTTATACCAGAATAGAATTTATCAAAAGCTCTTTTCAATAGAGATTTCAATTTACTTTTATATCATGTTGGAGAAAAATGGAAAGTGAAAAAAAAGTGGCTGTTTCAAAATTCATAGCGACGAAAATGTGTCGGCGGCAAAAAAGTGTTGTTACTGACAACGCCATACAATACATGTTCCTTGCTCCTAGATACTCATTTGCATAAAAGGGGAAATATCTTTAGGACGACAAAAACTAAAGGCAAAATGTGAGCATTTTTATCGAAATACAGACAATAAGATTAACTGGTTCAAAAAATCATTCAATGTTCTTCTTAATAAAAAAAATTGTTCACGAGATCGTCAGTGTAAATTTAACCGGCGGAAGAAAACAACGACCTTGACGTTTCCTGGCTATTTCAGTCTCCCTAGAACCTGTGTAATGTATGCAATGGCGAATCTAGCCGACGATCAACTTGCGCAGGCGATAAAGTCTTTTGCCCACTCACCACTCATGAACACATTGTGAACAAACCTTCACTAATAAATAAGTTTATGCTTTTAGAATTATTTGTATGTTACGGCAAGACTTATGAGATAATCCTGGGACGGCCCACCTACTTCTAGATCTACCTTCACAAGCTACCGACGAAATGAAGCCGCAGAAGGCCAAATTAATTTGTAAACAGCGCTACTTTCACACAAAATATACACAATTTTACGTCCACGACCTCTTCATTTCGTTGGTAGCACATGAAGGTAGATCTAGAAGTCGGTGGGCTTGTCCTAGGATCATCCTGACTTATTTTGGGTCTAAACGTAACGCAAATACACAGAGAAGACAGTTGGATCTTATGGCCTTTGTTTTCATCCTGGCCCCATTTCCGCGTTGATGCAATTGCGTCACAATCCAAGGTCGTGACCGAGTAAATATTCCAAAAAGCCTGTGGGTTTTCCCCCCTTGAGTGAAATTGGCTTACTAGCCTATGTGCATTTCATAACTAGTATTTTTAGAAGCAGTGGGCGGTGGGTATCTACGAATGGTTCTGAGATCGTGTGAAGAGATTGCAGAGATCGCTGAGAGATGAACCGCTGGTGTTGGAGACTTGTAGATCGAAATAATAAGGTAGAAATGAAACTGCTGTTGTGAAGATATTCTTGATTCAAGTTAATAAACTTTTCTTTCATTTTTTGGGAAGACTTGGAGTAATTCTTGTTCTTTAGCCTATTTAAAAGAACTCATTGTCACAGGCAGCGTTCAATTAGATTTATAATTAAACAACACATGACATGTGTCAATCAAGTTGAAGTTGAAGTTGGATAAATCCCTAAAAAAAAAACAGTATTTTCAGCAAAAATCACTGAGACTGTCTCAAACGGTCGATCCTATCCGGGCTGAAAAGAAATCGAATAGTGCTTGATACTTTCGCTTAAGGCGGCCAATCAGCTCAGCCGAGGCTCAAGCTAATTAGGTATCGAAGTCAAAGTATCGAATGCACCGTCGAATTTCAACTACAATTGATACCAAATTATTATTTACCTGTAAGTCCATTATCGACCTTTGCATGGGCTTGCAGGAGGATGTATGCATTTAGATTAAAACTGAAAGGTGTACAGCACCTTTAAGGGTCGAAAACTTAAAAGATCCTTCTTTTTGTTTTTTTTTTTGAAAAGGTCTTATTTCACAATTACATTCCACATGAAGATTATCTAGATAATCCTAGTTTGCTCAGACATATTAGTTTGGTTTGTTTCCTTTTCTCGAATCTCTTGTTCTATTGTTTTGAGAAGTTATGATGATCCATCATAGAGAATCAAACTTTGCCGTTTTATTTCGATTTTAATCCACATTTAAATTTACGATGGGTTAAGAGCAAAAATGAGTCGCCAAATTAGTAAATACAAAAAAAAAAAGAGTTACAATTTCATCAACGGCAATTTAAAGACAAAGAAATGAATCTGGTCAATAGATTTAATTTCGCTTAACCTTTGTAAATGAGAAGCAATAGCTGATGGGCCGGTTTACAGTGTTATTTTCATATTGCAAGGCATAGTGTAGTATCGGATTTCTCGCAAATTTGTTTTGGTTTTTTTTTATGCCAAATTTTACGGGTGTTTACACCATTTTTTTGCGTCGGTCGTGTTGTTTTTAAGCATCGCATTTCTATTATTGTTGCCTTTTCTCCGTTATTCTATGATTTGTAAACAATATCGAACATTGCCTATTTATTTCTTTTTGTTTTCCTTCATTGATTTATTTCATTGCTCACGGCAGACGAAAATGCCTTAGGCGCAACAAACCCTTTACCAAACATGTTAATTTACATCTCCTTTCCGCCCTAGTTCTTTGCCTCGTTCTCTATTAAAAAATAAATACAAGACTTGATTTTAAGAATTTTCTATGTTTTTTTTTTTGTTTTTTTTTGTAGGACCCGGTTTTTGTGCCTCAAAAAAAAAAACCAGCTTACGCTTTGCCCTTTTAATCTGAAGTGCTAAGCCAGTACTGGGCTCTTGTGCGGTTTTAAGATTTAATCAATAACCTCTAAAAGTCACCAGCGGTTCGGGTTGGGTTATTTTTTTTTGTTTTTTTCAGTGCAAAGGGATTATCGTTCTGATCTAAAAGAATTGGTGCAGTTTTATAACTCTTTGAAAATATTTTATATTTTCTGTGAGAAAACACATATTTACGTGTGGGTTTATACCCTTTAATATCGGTTGGGGGTCAAAGTTACTGCGTTAAAATCGTTATACAAACCTTTAATTTTTTCCATTTTAAAATATTGTTTAGGTATGTGAGGTTTCATAAGAGCAAAATAGATTTTAGTTTTCTTTTCAGGTACAACTATTTGAAGTTTAGATCATCAAAGGACTTTGAGATAAAAAAAAATCCAAATGGTTTGAAAGATTGTAGATGAGATGTAATTGATATAAAGGAGAGAAAACCCCGTCTTGTGAACGCTTTAAATTTACATAGGAGAAAGTGCAGCGATTGAGGGAAAGGTAGACGAAAGCTTAGAGAACAAGGAGAGAAATTGAGAAAGAGCATTAAAGAGAAGAGAAATCGAAAGCGGCAAATTCAAAGGCAAAATCGAGAGAAAAAAAGAGAGACAGTCAGAGACAGAGAAGCAGATAGACAGACGGACGAAAGGAGACAGTTACAGAACACGCCAATCCTAAAAGATATATATTCCATCAAACATTGTCAAAAAGACAACTTGATAGAAAGGATTATGGACATGGACACAACAAGGAAGCAAAAATATACAAAATGGTTTCAGGGATATAAAAGGTATCTGCTGGTGTTGACAAATGCCTCCACTTCTGAAGCATGTGATGAATAAATAATGGTGGTGATAAAAACAGTATGGAACGTGAAAAGTAGCCATTACTGAGCTGTAACTGTAGAAGCTTCACTCTGTTTTCTCTGTGGTGTTTGTAGAACTCAATAGGTGCTGCAGTCTTAAGCCTGGTATGTGAGTCAGGAAAGCAGCTTTGTTGAGTCTGACCCTTGATAATTAATTTTTATAGTGTTGTTGTTGGTTTTGGTTGTTGTTGTTGTTGTTGTTGTTNNNGATGTTGTCGTCGTCGTTGTTGTTGTTGCTCTTGTTGTCGTTGTTATTGTTGTCGTTGTTGTTGTTTTTGTTCATGTTGTTGTCGTTGTTGTTGTTGTTGTTGTTGTTGTTGTTGTTGTTGTTGTTGTTGTTGTTGTTGTTGTTGTTGTTGTTGTTATACTTTTCCTTCGGCGATTATGAACTGAAAATGAAAAAAAATGACCTATAAAAAAAGTTGGAGTTCGGAAATAAAACGGAATTAGCTATGTTACTTGAAAAGCAAGCTTTTCCGTCAAAATGTAAGATTAAATTGTCAGTTTCCTCTGTGATGATTATTCAAGAAAAAGTTTAGGATTGAGTAATAGTGTGTCATGTTTATCTCTGCGTGAGTGAGTGTATCTGTGTGTTCTGCTTGAGTTTTAGGTCTCTTTGATTTCTTTTACTATAATTCTGTTTCGGCGTTTTCCTTCCCAATAAAAAAAGTGAGTTATAACCTCTGTTGATCTTGCAACAAAACCTCCATTGATGTTTTGAATAGCACTATTATACAGCAAACAGGTGTATTCTCACATAAGATTGCCTGTCTATGGATTAAGCAAGAAGATTAATTTTGTTAAAGATTATAAGTTTCATACGACTTAATGTTTAGTCTTTTGAATTGGGCTTAGCTGTCTGTTGTTCAAAAAAAAGTTATGGAAGGGAAGAGGTGAGGAGACTTTTCAAAACAATTTAAATTTCATTTCGAGTAGAAATCAGAGACTTTTGGGCTTTTTGTTGTTGTTTGTTGTTGTTTGTTGTTGTTGTTGTTGTTGTTGTTGTTGTTGTTGTTGTTGTTGTTGTTGTTGTTGTTGTTGTTGTTGTTGTTGATGTTTTGTTTTGTTTTTTTTTTATATTGTTTTTGTTTTGTCGTTGCTGCTGCCGCTGTTTTTTGTTTGACTTCTAATGAGTGGTTGTTTGGACCACATAAATATTGATCCTTGCATTTACTCTTCTATTAATTTTTTTAAAAAAAAGTGTTTCCTTTCAAGCAGGACATGAAAACAAAACAATGCAAAATTTTTATGCCAGAATATTCTGAAATCAATCCTAACCCATGTCCATTATGAATGCAAAATTGTTTGTTTCGGATCGTTGTCATTGTGCTGTCATCCCTGTTTCTTTGTCTAACCAGAATCTCTGCCGTTCTAAGAATTGTTTGGTTTCTTTTTTTTCCTCTTCGCTGTTGCAGGTTGTCTCTCAGGCCGCCCTTAAGGATGCCAAGCAGTCGATTTTGAGCGCTTTCGATGAAAACAAAGATGGCAAGATCGACATTGCAGAGGTAAGAATGAGGATCAGACCTTAAACAGACTTTGTTAGAATGGTTTTCCATGGTTTGATTAGTAAGGAAATGTGTTTGTATAGGGCGTTTTTTCCCCAATGATAAACTAGCCTGACTAATAAAAAATAAAGAATGAAACAACAGGTGAAACTGTGTCGATTTCGTAAAGCAATCATAGATATTTATTCCATAAAACCATTTTTACCAGTCTTCAGAGATGTCATTTCTCTCCTCCCCCCCCCCTCTCTCTCTCTCTCTCTCTCTCTCTCTCTCTTTCTCTCTCTCTCTTTCTTTCTCTATCTCTCTCTCACTCTCTCTCTGTCTTTCTTTCTCCCTAATTCTATCTCTCTCTCTCTATCTATCTTTTCCTCTCCCTTTCTCTCTTTTCTTTCTCTCTATCTCTCTTTCTGCCTATCATTTTTTTTATCTCGTACCATCTTTTCTTCTTCCTATTGAACAGTTCCTTTTTCTTTTGACTGTTTTCCGTATTTTTTTTTATTACTGAAGACTTCATTACCCAAGGCTTGAATTAGGTTTTAAAAAAAAACAACACTTTCTTTACACGTTTCAAATTTTTGAGTTAAATGAAGACTTTAATACTTTTCTGCGTTTACAATCTCTCAACCCACCTCCCCACTCTCCGTCCCCCTGTCCCTCCCCCCTTTTTCTTCAAATCACTTAATTTTGTGTCAACAGAAAAAGAAATATTTGCTCCATCTTTCTCATCACACTTACGTCATCCTTGACCCTCCTGCTTTGAAAGGAGAAAAACCCAATTTGAGCATACGAACGTAAATTTTAGGGACGTTAAACACGCACCAAAGACAACATGATCACCGAATCGATACCACGTTTCCTGTTTCTTGCGGTAATCGATACCTAGAGAAAGGCGCGACACTTACTCGCACTGAGCCAACGCCCGATTTAGTTTCTGGTCTAGTAACGTCAATAATCTGTGGTTATTTTTATGATTGAAAGCACCGTGATTACCACGTATTGTCGCCTGGAGAAATAAATGTGTTTTCTCTTTCTTTTTTCTTCTTTTTTTTTAATATTTCTGTGGCTTGATTTCAAATCGAAAAGAAATGCCGGCATTGAATAAATTGGAAATCGAATTAATCGAAGTTTGATGTAAAGATGATTGGATAGACACAGATTGATCACCTGTTTTAGTGATTTTTCCAGGAATTAAAAAAAAAAAAAAAAAGAAACGTTTTTCCATCACCCTTACCCAACCCTCACCCTCCGCTCCCCAACGGAATAATTTCTTCCAGGCAACTTTTGAGAAAAATCAGGAAATGTTTTTAATCGCGGTCAATAATTTTAAAATTATAAACAGCCAATTTAATTGTGAAATTGATTTACTTTGTGGGTTTAGACTTTAAGCTTCGGAACTTTTTGATGGGCATTTCCACTGCAGCTGTTCTGTATACTTAACACCATGCTCAGCAGTGTCTACAAGGCTGTTTGAGTTAAAAAACTATTATGACCTTGAATGCCGACATTACAATATATTGAGCCAATAGCTAGAGGGCGCTATTGTGTACTCGGAACCACAAGGCATATTCATCGGCGCGGCGTGTACATCTTTATTAGCTTGGCTGTGTTTGTGTTTAGGGTCGGCGGTGAACGGAAGTGTGACAATAGGCCAGTTACACACTGCGTCCACCTTCTATATTTAGCCCCACCTCACCTCGAGAGTGTGTATAATACTCATACAGATTCAACTCTAAAAAGTTGACGCTGGCGTAGATATACGGGACTGCGTATAGCAAGCACGACACGGAATCAGTTTTTTTTTTTCCTGTTGGGATAGGCTTACGGCTTTTAAAGACGTGCCTTTGCGGACGAAGACACTTAGTCTCAAGAAACCAAACTTACAAATCAGTGATTTGTAAATACAGTAAATGTAGAAATCAGTTGGCCCTCGCTAGTGATGAGACCAGGCATCCCTCGCACCGGTAGCCAGGCGCCGTGCTGCTTGTCTTACTGCTCACCCTCAAGGATATTTAAGTAGGGCGTAACTCCTACTCCAAATCCATCAGTGGGTACTTTAGACTGTGTGGAGTCTCGGCCAAAACATTGAAAGTTTTAGATCTCATCTTGCCATGGGTCGAGAGTTTGTTTAAAAGGTCTGAACTTTTTGGCAGCCCGGTCTCTACTGAATGTTTATCTATTATTTTGAAGCCCTTTAATTCGGGCACGTGAGTTTTGCTCTTTAAGTGTTTCCCTCTTCTACCCTACTTTCATGAAACGGCAATATTGTCAAAGCGGCGCTTATAACAGCAGCAGTTAAAAGGGGTAAGGCAGTTTGTCTAATCCCCATGACTATGTTTGTCCAATTCGAGTAAAAAAGTAAAGTGGATCCCACGCTTAATCCAAGCATCGGGGAACCATGAGTAGGGTCCTGATTGTTCTTGGCATAATGGTATTATAAGATAGTTTGCTATCGCTTTCCTCGCCGCCTTTATTTTCGCCGGGTCTTAAGAGACCTAGCTACCCATTTAGTGCTGGGTGGACACGGAGGGCAATGATAAATTGATTTGGACTGGGATTGAACCCCGCACCTCTGACTTGGTGGCCAACTGCTCTACCAGATGAGCCACCGTTCCCATTTTGAGTAGGGAACCTAAAAAAAACGCAGTCACCATTCTCATCTAGAGCGTTTCTTACTCAAGCTTTAAGCTAAACACTCGTCTGCACCAAGTTTGACTTTTCCTCCTGGTCTAGATACTAGTACATCTGCTTCTTGCTGGACACGTTGTTTGGTTCCATTTTTGTGGCAAGTTCTTATCCCCTCTTTTATGCCGCCAAATGTATCGGCCTTGACATGGACCACGTTTGCAAAAAGGGAAATTGTATGTTGCCGTTTGTCTGTTTAATTATGACATGGCATCAAGCTAGGCAGGAAGAATTATCTTTTTTTCCCACGAGCATTAGGTTCGCTTGGGGTGCAGAAGCAATAAATAGATATAATTAGGCTGCTAATTCTTATGGACCTCTGTTTTAACATCTCTACATCAGAGATCTCGCCACAGTGGCTCCACAGCTTGCCTATATTGCACCAGTTTCTGAATTAGAGGTCTCCCCACAGTGGTTCCACAGCTTGCCTATTGCACCGGTTTCTGAATTAGAGGTCTCCCCACAGTGGTTCCACAGCTTGCCTATTGCACCGCTTTCTGAATTAGAGGTCTCCCCACAGTGGTTCCACAGCTTGCCTATTGCACCGGTTTCTGAATCAGAGGTCTCCCCACAGTGATTCCACAGCTTGCCTATTGCACCAGTTTCTGAATCAGAGGTCTCCCCACAGTGGTTCCACAGCTTGCCTATTGCACCGGTTTCTGATTTTGCTTCGCTTACGGTATTTTGTAATTGTGTGCTGGATGACTTGGTATGGTGCTGAGACATAATGCCTTGGACAAATCACACAGATTTCAACTAAAGTTTTCCTGTCTTGCCTCTTTGAATGGCCCCTGAAATCGACTTGGCATATTTCAGATAACCTATAACTCTTTAAAGACCACTTCTTTTGGGAACAGATAAATCACTTTGATTATAGCCATTTTTACTTGTATTTCTTTGCTGTAGGAGGGCATGGCTAGAGAGAGAGCAGTGAAATCAGTCAGATCTGGCTAATTAGAATTAAGTCTTACTTTTTGAGACTATTTAACTCCTTCATCTATCATATATCGTGAGCCTTCTTTATTGCCATTCCACAAAGTGTACAGAATATTGCAAAGCCATCTAAGATCTTTACGATATCTTTTACATACACAAAAGTACTTTGTTTAGCCCAGATGAGTACTTACCTCCAGCGTCCATAAATTTATCTAGTCTATATTCCGCGTTATCTTTGGCATCTTCCTTTTGGGGCAGAGGGGTCTCGTTGTGTGTCAGATATTGCATTTCAGACTTCTTATCTGCCTGAGCAGACCCAATCATATTTGAGGAACGTTAAAAATACTACCAGCTATCACATAAACTAAACGATCATTTAACTGGCGCGAAGGAATAGAGAAGATGAAGAGAACATTATTGATGAACCTAGTAAATCCCCACCAAGCGCCAAATTTTGTGTGGGCTTTATTCTTTGCTTGGATTTTTTGTTGAATTGGACTGTGTTTGTCTCTTCCTTTGTTCTTTTATTGTTCATGTTGTTTTGTTTTATTCCTTTTTAAATTGCTCTTATTTTTCATTTCACCTCTAGCAAACATTTAGATGCTTTTGTTTTTTTTCATCATGATTAAAAGCTTACAGGTTCTTTAAAATGTTTCCCTAATTCACTACAAACTAATCCGTTAAAACTTTCCAATCAGTTTCATTAAAGTATTACAGAGAACAGCTTCGATTTTATTGTACTTCAAATGAGAATCAAAGAGGACTATGTGTGACATGTCAGAGGCCGTGTTGTCATTAATTTTGCCTTCTATGCTTGGTGTATTTTTACAACAGAAGTTACAAAGTGCTGTGCGTCATTTCATTACGTTAAGTAATTTAGTCACGTTTCAGCTAGCTAAATCTCATGCTTTGTGTCTGATCAGGTCTTTAATATGACAGTTGGGTTCGCTAGAGGCTTATTGCAGGCTGCAGTCTCTTTCTATATTTACACACACCAAGGTCTAAATGTCTGCATGGATTAATAAAATGGAATTGTTGTGACCTTGAATCGTGACGTCATTATGCATATTTCTAAGGAATAACTAATAGACTCAGAGCTGTTTCCCGGTGACGATTACTTGTTTGGTGAGGTAGTTTGAAATCAATGCTCTGTGATTAAAAGTGATGCTCTACGCGATGAAATAATAATAACTATAACTGGCATTTTTTTTAATGCTGGGGTTTTTAATGGAGACACTGGCGATGATTAATATCTAACTCTACTTTATTTGTATTATATTACTGTTCATCATCTCAATTTTTATAACATCATGGGTGATGATTTCATTGTAATTTTCTTTCTCCACTCCATCCTTCCTCCTCTTTTTTTTGCTTGTGCTTTTCATCCGTCTCCGCATCTCTCTCTCTGGATTTTGTTTACTCCCTTTCTCCATAATATCACCATTTACCTTTGTTTTTCTTTTTTTTTTTATCATCTGCCCCTTTATTTTCCTAAAGTTTATCCTCCTACACATCTGCCCCACAATGCCTTCTGTATGTTGCTCCTCATCCCTCCTTCAGGTTGAAATTTTCCTTTTGATTTTACTGCCTCTCACTGATAATGTCAACCTTTCTCCCAGCAGCGAAATATCGCGATGCATAAAGGGAATAAAAATTGCATTGCTATGACTTAAAGATCATTTCTTACGATTTAGCATTGCAATATTTTAAAGATTCTTTCCTCTATTACGGTTTTTTTTTGGGGGGGGGGTTTTTTTTTTTTTTTCAATCTGCTGATTCCATTTCGCAAACATCTGTCATTTTTTCCCATCTGCTCCCAGCTTGCACAGCTTCTTCCGATGGAGGAGAACTTCCTGCTGCTGTTCCGTCGCGAACATCCGCTAGAATCGAGTGTGGAATTCATGAAGGTCAGTTGTCTCCCTTGCATTTGTGTGCGCGCTCTGAGGAGATGTTGCATGCATGACTCAAGAGTTGGATTTCATAACAGTCCACTCGTGAAGTTCCAACTGAGTTGAAGTTATGAAGTTTTGATTTTTTTTTTTGGTTTTTTTTATATAGCCACTCCACAACAAGGTGATTCCAGGCTTTCAGGCCCTCCGTCAGGCCAGGGCGCTGGTGGCGGGGCTCGAACCCGCGATAGAAAGATCCCAGCAGATCTTAGGTCGGACTCGCTAGCCATTGTGCCATAAATGCCCCCCTGAAGTTATGGTCGAGGAATAATTAGTGATGAGTGGGTTATAGTGTAAGGAAATTGAGAGTTTGTGTCCCGTATCACTCAGTTAAGATTTTACTGAAGTGTAAATTGTTTGTGTCAATTGACTTTTAGCTCCAGGTTGTGATAGGTTGCGGACCATGGATACTGTTATATCTCTAGATAGGTCTACTTCTCAAGATGAAACATTCCGTTTTGATAAGTAGGAAAAAATAACATTATGGATGTGTTTTCCATTTTGATACTAGTTTTGTATTCAAAAGAGACAAATTCTTACCATTTACTATAAATTTTTGGGAGAAAAAAAATCCATTTAATCATCGTAAACAACACTTCAGCAGCTGTTTGAAAATCAAATGTTTTGTCAAGTCTCCTCATAAAGTGAAGATGAAAAGCAGATATAGATGTAGTTGGCAAGCAAGGCGCAGCTCTCGAGAAAAAGCTTGGCATAATCCAAAAAAAAAAATTTTTTTTTTGGTTAATAAAATATTTTTTGATATGAAGAGCCCCAAATTTTCAAAAGCATTTTCTTGATTTCGAAATGCTTTGGGTTTCAAATATTTTTTTCATTACATTAATATAATAGAGAAGATCGGCTCAAAGCCTTTTAATCTTTTTTTTCTCAATTTTAATCAAGCAAACTAAATGTATCTTTTATAATCTCAACCTGAAATGCTCGGCAGGGTTTCCATTTTCCTATAAGACCAGCGGGCATTTTTTTTTCAATAATAAAAGTGAAATAAAATATAAAGAAATCGCCTATATTGACCATGAAGGTCTTTGGACACGATTTCATCTATTAAATTTGTTTTTGGTCTTAACGACCAGAGCATCCATTGAATTAGAGGGGGCATAACAGTTTCTTAACACAAATATTTGAGTTTTTAGGGGAGTCCGCAAATATTCTCTGCAAAGACTGGTTTGCTAATGGAAAATTTTAAGCACAAAAGATAATCGGATTTTAATGATGATGATAATTATCAGCTGAGTTCATGGGTGGCAAATTTGAAAAAAGATCGTAAAATTAATGCGTTCGGTGATGTCAAAGTTCGTAGAAATTGAAGATTGTCTACTTGGAGGTCTTTTTTTAACATTTCGTTGGTTTAAAGTATATTTCCTAACTTATTGATCTTACTTTAAGTTGGATACTTTGAATAGTGTGCATGGAGCAATTGAAAATCTAATGAATTTGGCTATTTTAATGGGTTTTGTGCCTTCTTTTTTACCTGTTCCATTCTAACTTTATCTTTTTTTTTCGATGTAGACGTCAAACTATCGCTTAGGGTGTTATCATTTTGCTACTCTTAGTTTATAAGCATCCAAGTCTGGTCACGAACTCCCTTCAGTCCTGGGCTGGAAAGGACAGAAAACAATCTTTATTTTCTAAGATCTTTTGTAATGTTAGCTGTTGCGAAATCGTAGATGTCATACCACGGAGTATTAAAGGCTTGTTAATGCAGGACTTGGTTGTTTTCATTTAAGTGTCAGTGGAAAGCGAGTCTGCTCCGAGATCTGCAGGGACTCTGGCCAGGTGAACTCCGACTTGGTAGTCTGAGATCACCCATTGTGCACAGGTTATACATAAAAAAGCAGACCAACTATTGAAGTCTTTATCATCAAAGCATTGAAGGATTTCACCGAACACGATCTGAGGGATCGATAGATTTTATTTATTGTATCTTTTTTTTTCTTTTTGATGCGTTTGTTTTGAATATGTGGAACAAGTCAAGAAAAAGTCAGGCTTTGGTGTAGATAACAGCTATTGTAAGACTCATTGGAGCGAAGCCTCGAAGAACCATTAAACATAACCTTCTCTATCTTATAAATATGGAACTAAAATCGAACACTAAGAATAATAGCTATTGATCATAAAAGGAGTCAGTGTGAATGCGTAACTAAATACTGCTCATATCTCTTATCAGCTGTTGTCAATTCCGATAGAAAAGTTACAGGAAACAAAAAAGAGCTATTTTAAGATAGATTAGATAATGAATGAATAAAACCTGCAATAAAAATCTGCTGTGATCTTTTCCCCCATCAGACTTGGAGGAAGTATGACGAGGATCACAGCGGTTACATCGAAGCCGATGAGTTAAAGGTAAGCTTACTTTGTTCCATTTATGGCCGCTTGTCAAAATTTATGATTACTCGTAGTTTTTA
>BLXT01001485.1:1171370-1182390 GCA_019648995.1 Plakobranchus ocellatus
CGTCGTCGTCGTCGTCATCATCATTGTCACCACCTCAACTTTGTCTTCGTCGTCGAAATACTTCTGATTATCAACATATTCATCATAATTAATCATCATCATCAAATCTTCACTTTCAGACAATCGTAGTGAGGAACTGCCTCTCCATTTTCTCTTCCTAGACTTGCTGGTTGGTAAAGTGATCAGATACTTGCCCTCAAAGCTGAAGGGTTCTGTTCGTATGGGTTCAAACCCACCACAGGAGCCTGATGTGGACAAGGGCCGAAAGAGCAAGAGACCACCCTATAGCGAACGGGTTGTTAAGCGAAAGAAGTTAAGCTGAAACTTCCTCTTCCTATTCATTGATTTGAAAATGTTCATGACAAGCCTTTAGTTTAACAAAACAATAAAAAAAATTAGTGTCATTTTAAAAGTCTTTTTTGACACAATAGTGGGCGCAAAGCTTCATTCGATAGTGTGCGGTCTCGACCATCAATATTTCGCTTCATCACTTTTAATAAAAATTTTAGAAGAGCTTTGCATAATCGTCTCATATTTTTTTTCTTTTTTTTTGTTTGTTTGTTGTTGTTTTTTTGTTTCGTTTTGTTTTGTTTTTGTTTTATTTTGTTTTTTTTTTTTTGTTTCTTTGCTTGTTTGTTTACTTCTTTGTCTTTAATGAAATCGATTTATTTCTTTTACACATATCATATGTCAGCTTATTTATATGTGTCATACATTCATTGCCTAAATCTTTGTCTCTTTTCCACACCTTTTAGCATCTACGAAATTTCCCTACACGTTTTAATTTTGTCTCTGTGCAATACCCCTACGCGTTTTTATTGATTAAGACCATCAGAGTTATCTTATTCAAAATTGATAAGGTTAGCTTTACGTGGCGTTAACAGCAGCTGTTTTGTGCCCACAACTATTCATGGCCACGGTCGCTCCCACGCTAGGACAGCAAATTATAGATATGTTTGATATCGGTGGTTAAATACAGGTCGCTCTCGGATGCGTAGCACAGCAGGTGCAAAAGATGACCCGAGTGTTATAGGGTTTACACGCATCTTTCATAAACTATACACTAGATTTAGATTTAGATTTCGTGTTTGCACGAAGCAATCGTTGTGAACTTCTCGGGTACCATTAAAGACTCCTGAGTTACTAAATCTCCATAACAAAACTTACGTGTTTTGTTTCGCTTTAAGTGAGCATGAATTTGAGAATGCGTTAGATCTTAATAATTATGTGTCATTATATTCATTTTGGATTATCAGCGCAAGAAATAGACGTACCGGTAAGAAAAGTTTAAAAAAACACACAAGGAGATAAGCATTCTAATTATTGTCCCAACCCTTGTTACAGAGCATGCTTTCAGACCAACATGACCTGGATATCTCTAATATATTATTATTATTATTATTATTATTATTATTATTATTATTATTATTATTATTATTATTATTATTATTGAGTTCACTTCCTGTATAAGACACTAGAAAAAAATGTGAGTCGCATCTTCAGACCTTTGAGCACGTCCAATAATTTTTTTTTTTACCTTGAACATATTTTTGCTAAGGAAAAAAATCACCTGCCGCTACAAAATAGGGGTGCGACGGAAAACATCATGGAGCCTATACAACAAAGTATGTTTTACGCGCGAAGATATTTTTAAATATCTGTATTGGTTGTTGTTGCAACAGCATCAATAAAAGAAGAAGAAAAGTGAGGAGGAATAGTTAAGTCAGTTGTGGTTAACTTTCACTTTTAAAGAAAAGGGTTCTCCCTCTCTACGGGTTTATTGGTTTTAAGATGCTGGCATATCGAAATCAATGAATGGCGAGGGGAAAGGGAGTTGATCTTAGTATGTCAAAATGTAAGACTGAAATGTGTTTGAGAGGGAAAGAGAGAGAGAGAGAGAGAAAGAGAGAGAGAGAGGGGGGGGGGAGAGAAGGAGAGGGATAGAGCGCATAACAGACCAGGGGGGGAAAAAGCAGAATAACAATGGCGTAAAGGCCTAGTATGATATTTGAAATGTTTGAAATGTTTGGAGGTTTACTGGAAATCTTAATTTATGGGCAAGGCTATGGCAGCAACTACATCTTCATAAGGTTAAGAGAAAACAAGTTTGAGAAGATGAAAATGATCGTAACTGTCTCTTCCAGACAGGGCACCTTAAGAAAAAAATGATGTTTGGATGCGGTCCAAGTAGTGAAGTCATCGATCCATTAAAGTTTCATGCTATCTTCTTTTCTCCTTGCTTGATTACCGGTACCGTAATCGTATGATTGCTACTTCTATGAATTGTGAAAGATCCTTTCCTTTCATCTATAGAAAAGTTTGTCGATCTATCAGGCTTTAGATTTACCTTTTTTGTTTGTTTGTTTGTTTGTTTGTTTGTTTCCTAGACTGATGTGTGCCGATCTTGATTGGTGCCGATGAGAGAGATACTAATTTTTGTAAGCTTCTGATCTTACGTTAGGCCATGATGTGCACGTGTTAGACCAACAAAAATAATTGTCCAAAACCATAACATAACTAAAGGCCTATTAATGTAGTAAATGGGCAAGTGCAGAAAAGAGTTGATTAAGTGAAGAATGTCACTTTTTTGTTTCGAGACACGCCAACAATACTTATGATTCTCATGCAATTAGCGAATATTTTTGTGCCGAAATCTAGAGAGTGCTCCAATCAAAGCAAATGGAGTTGTTTGTTTCATACTGGAAGCACAAAATACAAGATCATTTTTGCATTTAGAGATAGGCTAGCCTAGCGCAAAGATGTTTTTTTTTTTTAAATCAGTTCGAAAGACAGAGATGCCCTGTCAGCGGGTGTCAATTTCAGAGTCGCTCTACAAGTTAGTAGGTCCTAACAGATTCAGCACAGGACCACTCATCCGTGTTGGGCCATAACGCACTAAGAGTATTGCAGCAGGTAACCCAATAACACACCTGTGTGCTGTTCTTGTATGAATTCACGTACTTTTTTTTTTACTGTGCCAAGGTTTAGATCTAGTGAGACAGAGAACCTCTGGTAGTTATAATGATGTGCAAATCACTGACTTAGCATTTTGTTATTTTAAGTATAACATTTTTAGCACAGAGTTTTATATCAAATTGAGATTTAGTTGCATTTAGGCAGGTAATTGTGCTTTTTTTCTTTTCAGAACCTGTAACAGGTGAAAGATTTGGTTCGAGCGAGTACAGATTTAGATCTAGCTCTAGCTCCAGGAATTTCTTTGTAGATTAAAATCTAATTTTTTTTTTTTTTAAAAGGCCATGCTTAGAATCAATTTTAGATCATTGAGATTATAAAGGTACGGCCTGCATGCGGGATTTTCCAACTTTGGTTTTACACTTAAGATACCATCGCTAAATCATATGCGTCACTTTAGGCTCAAATGTTGATTTAGATTTAGAAAAAATTGTTGTTTTAGCCACACAAGTCAGCACCTTTGGGAGAGCTTGTGATCTTATTTTGATACAATCGTGTTATTCACCGCAAGATAATCTTTTTTATTATTTTTAACTTATGCAAAGTTTAGACCTAACCTTAACTAATTAACTATTTTCGTTATTTAAGTAATGAGAGATAGAGACAAGCGTGATCAAGAGGTGATCTTTCCACCAGTTTGTGATTTTGGTCGTCATGTAGATCTAAATTTAGATCTTTTCTGAAATCAAATTATTATTGATTTCGGTCTCACACTAAATTTAATCATTTAAAACTACCGGTACATTATGCTTTTCCATGGTTATTTTATTGTTTAAGGTTTTGTGGTATTTACGGTAAGGTGCACTGTGTGTGCGTGTACTTCTTTTTATTTTCAAGTATTTAAAGGAGATTCAGTGAAAATCAAGTCAGGGTAGGTCATGAGTCCATTAGATTTAAAGGTTAATAAAGCAATTTCTATTTATAGAAGAATAATAACATCATGAATCTAGTCTCAAATTTGAGACCATGGTTATGTAATATTTTTCCTTTAACGGTCTTAGAGCCAACAACCACATGGACAAGACACCCACCTCGAGAGCACTACAAATTAATATTACATACACATCTTCCGTTCATTATTTCTAATCTTTTATCGTTGGCGTTGTTTTTGCCGTGATTGTAATTACTATATTACCGAATTTACGAAGCCATTACTACATAGGCGAAACGTTTGAATGTAAATCTTATAACTTTACTTTGTTAGTGCCGTTGCAGTGATATTAATATATAATTTCTACTTGGCTTCTTTTTTTCTTCTTCTGAACGTTTCATCAATAATAAGTTATATTTAAATTAAACTCAAGAATTATAGTACGACATGCAATATTTTGTAAATTTTGTGTCAGGTCTATATCTAAATCTATTGCACCGGTAAATTTTCGGCAAATGAGATCGATAATTCAAATAAACAGTCGATTACTGTAACTTATATTCAGTAACTTATACTTTACTTATCCAAGGCCGGATCCGGGGGGGAGGAGGGGGAGATCCAGTGTTTCCGGAACTCCTCCCCTGCAAAAGTTACGTGTCTGTGGATCTGTGGATGGACCTTTTAATATATATATATATATATATATATTTTTTTTTAGTGCCAGAGGAGGCCACATTTTCATTCTCAAATTGCAAAAATTCGTCAGCTTTCCCTCCCCAAAGTTGTAGCGAACTTTAGAGTTGCGACAATCAATCGTCTGCACAAGTGCGTAACCGTAGATCTCCTGTAAGGTAAAATTAGTTCCCTTCTAAGACGAGCCTAGGTGTAGGCCTACTATAATACAAGGGTCCCTGTTTTTTTTCTTTATATAATTGTTGTAGATAATGACACGTCATTGCGATAGTTTGCCTTGGTTTTCCCAAACCACCTTTCTTTTCGCTTAGCTAGCTACCCTGGATGTAGATACTTGGAATTGAACCGTTCACCTGTCTCATGTAGGTCAACCGCTCTATTGATTGAATACCCGCCCACTCCTACTTATTATGTAATTAATGTGAAGGATGCGCATTATAAATACCATTAGGACTGGTGTTTGGTTTGGCTTGGTTTTTTTTGTTCATATAGGCCTTAGCCAGTCCACAATAAGGCTTTCATGCCCTCCGTCAGGCTCGAGCTAGCTAGAGAAAGCTCCTACGGATCTCAGGGCTGATTCCTTATCCACTTGTGCCACTGACACCCTTTGCCTGATGTGGAGCTGGGCCGGGAGGTTTTAATGCTTGCCTACTTTACTTGACAAAGTGCGAGCAAGTTTGCCTCTCTTTTAAATTAGAGGTAGCGTAGAGTCTTCATGAATGCAGATTTCTTTTGTAACTTGAAACATAGCGCAGGCCTACTCCAATGATGTAGATGTAATTAATTGAAATAGAATCAAACGGGTCTCGGTGTCATTTATCTCAATATTATGACACAAGGGCCAAAAATATATTATTTTGTAATATTAATGTTAACTTATGTGTTTTAGGCATCCCGAGAAAATCCGGTACTGCCTTGTCATATTCGCCTACGGGCTTGGCTGTGATCTTTTCATTGCCAATAGAGGTGACTATCTTGGTATTTTCAGGTGTTTCCCATATTATATAAATAACCGTACCCACAAATTTTATACATTGATTCGCACTCGCAAAATTTCAGATTATGCAAGAGCAGAACTTTCCCATGATCATTACTATGAGAATCTTGCGCAAGCACAGCAGAGTTAAGATTAGCATGGGACGCAATGGCTCTTCGGTTTCTTCAGACAATTCCCAGAATCAGAAATACATGTAGCCGCAGGCATGAGTAGCGGTTTCTTAATTTCTTCTGGCTAATGACCCTAAAACAAGTTCCCATTAAACTGATGCCTTACCGTTTTCCTTGGAAGCCGTCTTTGATCTTGTCACCTTGAAGAATAATCGTATTAAAACAAATTAATATGATGTTTTCTGTTGACCGTGTCTAAATGATTGAACATTTTTTCAGATTCTGGTCAATTATGGTCCCCGTATTTTTAATTTAACTAGCTTAAACTATTTGCATTTCATTGTGATGCGATGCACTGCAGAAGTCAATAACTTCTTTTTTCTCCCTAAGAAAGAACCGGAGGCATCCGGAATAACGTGCCGTTTATCGACTTTTTGAAACTAGCTATTCAATCAGTGCTGGGTGAACATAGGAATGCAGGTCAATTCAGCGCCAAAAAAGCGCGGAAATCGTCACGATTCAGCATTATCGATGCGGAATTGTTTCAGCTCTATTACACAATCGAGTTTGCCTACCAAAAAAGACAAGTTCTGACAACTTTCGCTCTTTAACTAAATCTTTTTGCAACTCTTTCTGCCTGCAGCGTTACAATTGTATGCCTACTTTGAAAGGGGGAGAGAGAGAGAGAGAGAGAGAGAGAGAGAGAGAGAAAGAGAGAGAGAGAGAGAGAAAGAGAGAGAGAGAGAGAGAGAGAGAAAGAGAGAGAGAGTTTTATTTACAATCTGAAAAAGTTCAAAATATGATCATAGACGTTCTGTAGCTCGTGTGTAAATGGGAAATTTTTATCTGCATCGGTACAATATTATCAGTTACATTTATTTCCAAGTTTTAAGAAACCCTCAGACATTTATAATGGGCAACCCATATTGAGGTTTCTTCTTTTTTTTAATAAAGTAAAGTATCATGATTGTCAGTCCGAAACATGTAACTCGGGCAGTTAATATCTTTATGTTTGCTAGCGGCATTCAAACTGTACATAACCAAATTGCGAAGAATCGAACCAGAATTGAAATCAACACAATATGAGAAGAAAAAAAACCTTGTATCGACCACTATTTCACGTTATTCCTCCCTGTAATCTTTAAGACCGAAAGAGTTGGCATAGCGCTGAATCATGGTCCACCACTGTTTTATTGACCCAGACTTGGGATCGAGCCTGTTATTTTTCGCATGGTCTACAGATGATCTATGTAGTGAAACTTGACGTATTAAAATCTTCTCGATTATTAAATTTTCAATTCAAAATTAGTGAAATTATTTTTGAACATTTAGCATAATTATTTTCCATGCTTATGATTTATGATTGTGTTGATTATGCTGAAGAACTGAATGCACTGTAATATATTGTGAAATTAACGTGTGTGGGTTTGATTAGTTTTAAATGCTTGAGTAAATTAAATTAACAGTAGCCGCTTGAAAAAGACAGAATGATAGAGCCACTTAGTTAACTGATTTGCACCTAGTATATGGGACTCTTCAAAATTTTTCTGGTAATGTCAGGCAAATGTTTTATCAAGCACACCTGGAGTGAGCAAATATTCCTCACCGTATATCAATAACAGCTTTTTTTTCGATGCGCAGGTACAACTTATTCTTTGATGTGAAAGCTCAGGACATAGACGATTTTAAAAATGAGTTTCTTTTAAATTACATTATTCTTCAAAACTTAAGTATCTCTATCCTTTTTCCTTAGGAATGGATGAAAAACAATAATTTAAAAACCATGGTTAAAAAAGATCCTGTGAAGAAACTATAACATTCCAAACTTTTTTTCTTTCAAAAAACACAGGAATTTTTTGACGAATAGCAGCAGTTGATCACGAGCTGTGAAGGTGAAGAATGTTTGAGTTCGGCTTTGACTGGACTCGCATAAAATAAGATTTACAACATGAAAGCAAAAGCAGTTTGGTTTTAGGTGAAGAACTTGTCGGAGTTTTTTTCATTCTGACTAAATCAATTTAATGCCATCAAAATTTCATAAATAATTGGCTAGCTGTGCTCTTTCCATGACCAACAGACAGGCCTGGTTTGGGACTCTGAGGACTGCTTGTTACCCTGTTACTGTAACATTAATTGTGTCAGTTTGTGTGTCATAGTTTTCTTTAAAGAAAAAATGTTAATATCCATCTGATTATTTGTAGGGATTTTTTGACGTACCGTGTCGGCTAATTGAGGCTTTCGTTAAAATATTGTAGTTTAAGTTTATAAGGATGACCAGTTAGACATTTCCTGACCATATTGAATCAGATAAAAAGTAAAAGTGTTTAATTTACAACCAATTAAGCTTTTTTCTTATCCGCTTTATATATTGTTATAGTGATATTCAAACGAAAAACAAAATGACAATGACTTAAACGTGAATATTTGTGGATGGCATCGGAGCGGCGCAAGATGGCTTCTAATCATCTAAACAAGACTCGGATTCATGCCTCCAAGCTTCACGTCACTCGCGCTGTGGGTGACAATACCCTGGGCGAGGATGAGGACACAGTTTGCGGCACAGGACGGTGGAAAGCACGTCCCCTGCAGCGCTGTGCTACCATCTCCTGTTTCACGACGGTCAACGGGATTGCCTATCTCATGACATCATGTGTAGCTGCATTTCTGGGATCGCAGGTAAGTAGGGCATGGTTTCTTATCATCGAAATTCAAGAAAATAGAGAATGAGCTTGATTTGATTTTTTTTTTTTTTAATTATGTTGGGTTATATAAAATGTTTTTCTTTGAAGGTTATCAGTTATTCCTCGTTTTTCTCAAAAATGCTTTCCCCTTTATCTTCTTCAGGTAACCCTATCTATCTAATTGGCCTTCTTCAAGACATTATGTGACTTGGCATTCGGGTTTTGCAATAATTATATGCAAACACACGATAGAATAAGAGCCTACGTTGTGGTGCGCAAAAAAAAAATTGTCACTGAATTCTGACTGTTTCAGCTGATGCCCAGCCGTAAGTCATATGAGTTTCTGAAGAAGACCGAATAGAGTTGTTTGTCTCATAATCCACAGCTGCTTGTAGATTAAATTGTCACGAATCTTCGCTTCTCCACAAAACAAAATCCCTGTTCGCACACTACCTAGACTAAGAAAGGTGAGATGCAGCCTGTTATTTATATCTTTTTGACATTATTACTCTTAGGGTTGCCAAAGGTACAACCAAGCAAATCAATTAAAATGATGTAGTCAAGTTAACACTTTAAGAGAGCTGTTGGTCTGTCAATCTCACTCATCAAAATGTCCCTAGCTTATTTCCCCATGTCCTCAAATTGCTCTGCCTTCTGCACGTCTTCTGCAATGCGTATTGTTTGCGTCTCCCTCATCCTTTCCAACTCTTCATACCTTTGATTATCATCCTCATTATCATCGCCATTGCCTTCGACGTTGTGGCCGTGGCTATCAGCATCATCTCAATCCACTATCACACCACCATCATCATCATCAACACTATCATCATCATCATCATCTTCATCATCATCATCATGCTCATGTGATTTGAGGGTGGCTACGGAGAAAAATTTGGTACATCCACAAATATCTCTCATGTGGTTTCCAGTATAAAAACATTAGGCCTACAAGTGTCAAATTATTACATTATTCAGTGAAAATACTTAAACAACACATAAAGAATTCTTAACTTTTGATGCTATAAACATAAAATAAGAACAGTTCGATATCAGAGTAACTCCTGGTCCTACCTTTTTTTTAAAATATATTCTGGCTTTTACATGAATGGTGAAGTTTCTTTGGAGCACTTTTTTGTTAAGTAGAACGCAGCTTCAAATCAGGTTGTTTTTTATAATATTTTTTAAATTACTTTCAATTTTCCAAAATAAGGCAAATGAATTGTGAGTGCTTTGAATAAAGAACTTGGAGTCCTTGGCCAACTACTATTGCCAGATAATTGCGCCAACGTTTCAAACTTAAGGTTTAGGTGATTCAAACTCCAAAGCTAGATTTTCTTTTCAGCCAAATTATTCTAAATCAACAAAATACAGATTGTGCAATGGCAAGGTGGGCTTTCGATAAAGCTACTAACATCGTAAAAATTATCTTTATTTCTTAAATCTTTATCATTGCTATTATTATTATTGTAACCATTTTATGTGGCTCAATATGTGGATTTTCTACAACTGCTTGTGCCTGCTAAACTATAACTTTACTATGTCCACGTATAAATGTTGCATATTTTTGCACAAAAGGAACTTAAATAAGCAAACTCAAATAAAAACCGGTAAAAATGAATTGAGGCTTCTTAATGTTTAATTTTTCTTGATGTTTATGCTTTCATTGGGTGCAGTTGGCTAGCAAATCCATCCTGAAATTAGTTCTGTGCCATCGACACATTGGCCTGACGACGGCGGAGAAGCCTTAGACCACTTCCAGTGGACGCCTAGTATGCTCGAAAAAACAAACCGTGGCCTTCTGATAAGACAGAAATAGCACTATTTAAATCTCTGATATCCTATTTATTAGGAAGTTACCTTTTAATATGGCAAGTGTATTAAACATATACGGCCTACAAGTACAATTGGTACCGGTACGTATGTAATCTATGTTGTGTATTTGAATATCATCATGTTCACATCAAAACAAATTTCTAGAGATTTTTGTTTCGCAAATTTTTTAAAAGTAAACGCAATAAAAGTATGATTGTCTTTAGATGGTCTGTCGTCTTCCTCAGTTAACAACATTAGAGAAGCAGTTTGGGTTTACCTCCCGTCAGACTGGACTTATAATGGCAGCCAGCAACATAGGCTACATGGCATGTGTCCTGATCGTCAGCCATATGGGAAACTCGGCTCACATTCCACGGGCACTTTGTAAGTAACGTGTATTCTTTCCGGATTAGCCAAGGATAGACTCTCTTTGAATTCCATTACGCCTAAGACTGGTACCAGGCTCTGTGAAGAGTAGTAGGCGGAGATGCCCCTTGATTTTTTTTTTTTTGTTGTTTGTTTTTGTTTTTGTCGTAACCTTTAAGCTTTTGAACTTCTTTTTGCAGCTGCGCGCCAGTGAAAAGATCAACATTACTCTAATTAGGCACTTGGTTCCCCACCAGACATGCGCAAGTCAATTCTTGGACAAGGGTTAAATCGTCATTTGCGCAAGTCAATTCTTGGACAAGGGTTGAACTCGTCAGTTGCGCAAGTCGATTCTTGGACAAGGGTTAAACTTGTCAGTTGGGCAAGTCAATTCTTAGACAAGGGTTAAACTCGTCAGTTGCGCAAGTCAATTCTTGGACAAGGGTTAAACTTGTCAGTTGCGCAAGTCAATTCTTGGACAAGGGTTGAACTCGTCAGTTGCGCAAGTCAATTCTTG
>BLXT01001485.1:1188976-1223965 GCA_019648995.1 Plakobranchus ocellatus
TAGTATATTTTTGCAAAAGAAAAATGTGTATATATCCTGACAATATTATTTTCATTGTATTATCAACTGTTTGATTGTGAACTAAAACCTAGGATACAAAAATCTTGTGCAGGGTAGAAAAATAAATTTTAAGATGATAAATTTTCCTGGGAAATGAGAATTTCTGATATTTCAAGAAGAGTATTTTACAAGGCCTCTTAATAACATGATGAGGATTCTTTTTTTGACAGTTTTTTGGTTTTATGCCCCACTTGGGCCACTATACTTTTTATTTTTTCAGAAGAGACACCCTTCCTTTGCTTGACAACTTGGCCAGCAAGCAGAATAAGCCAGCAACAGGAGACTTATTGTCCCTTTTTAAACGACACACCATTAAAAGGAAACTCCAAGCTCTCATTATCTTTATGAAAGGTACTTAGGTTCACAGTACAATTAAAACAGTACAAAATAGGATTCAGTGAAGATGAATAAGGCTGCTTTGCATTTATGTGAGTACTGTTGGCATTTGAACTTGCATTAATGTTAATATATCCTCACAATCATTAACAGTGATTATGAAAAAAATTATCAACAGCAGTAGTATGTATCAATTAACAACTTAAGAATGTTATAGAATATTATGGAAGAAAATGAATTTGGATCTTTGAGCCATTGATTCCATATCTCTTTTCCTCTGTTTTTATTTATGTCCTCAACCGCAACAACATACTTGCATTTGTTTGAGCACAGGCATACACACACTTTTTTTGATAAGTGTTTCTAACCAAAAATGTTCTGATTTTAAAATCTTGCATACCTATATTGCTATTTCTATTTTTAAAGTCCATTAGAGTTGGAGTGAGGGGGAGATCGATAAGTGAGATTCATATTTTTGTTTTGTTTTGCACATTCAGAGTTTTTTGCTTGCCAAATTCGTCTGTGGAAAAACCCAATTTTTGTCCTGATGAATGTGTGCAGTGCTTGTATAATTTTTGCTGTCAGTGCTAACGGCTACTCAGCCAAGTACTTGGAACAGGTCTTTGACATGCCTGCACATGTAGCAAATTACACAATGGGTGAGTCAGATCAAATTTATTCTATTATCATGTTAGTTTTTTTTTTGTCTCAATCTGAGGTGGTTTTTTTAAATTTTTTTGGCAATAGACAAACAGCTTTTTGTGGCAAGTTTATTAAATTTAAACAGTTATTAGTCATCTTTTATTTAATTAAACAGCTGACATGGTTCATCTCGATAGTTATTGAATTGACTGACAAATTGGTAATGTTCTAGCAAGGTGTTCTGGTTTGTGTGCAATCTTTTTACAAGTCAAGACATGTTTTTTTTTCCCCTTAAAGAAAAGATAGCATATGACATACAAGGATTAGGCATATTTTAAGTATTCTTGAAAAATTATTAATTTTGAATTATCCAAAAATTGAAATAGAACAGTAGGCCTACCTGAAAAATATAAAAAAAAATTTAGGGAAAATGTGTTGGCTATGGCTTATAACATTGAATTACTGTATTCTGTGTACTCCTTTTTAAAAGAAAACAAAGTATGAAAAGTGGAATCATGAAAAAAATCACAGTGAAATAATAATAGAGTTGGCTATGAGTGTGGAAACGATCATATGATCAATGTGACAAGCTGTTTCATTATTTCATTTCACCCCTCTTACTAGGCCAACTTACCCAATGCTAGGAGAATGCCCTTACTGTCAAACCCTAACTTGCTAATGCTTTTAGCAGCCTCACATGCTCATCCTTTGCTATACGTGTTTCTCTCCTTTTGTTTCTGCATGTAAGGCTCACACTACATAAAGTCCCCCACGAGCATGATAACTAACACAATATGTCTACCACCTTTTTATGTTCTTTGGGACAAAGTATATCTATGGCGCATCACAAATAAGTATAAGGGCTTATGTATGCATGCTTTGCTACAGAGAACAAAGAAAGCCAGTAAATCACGCTTGTTGGCAACAGTATACTGTTAGTGTATGGTTTAAGCTTAAGCCTACTTAACAGGCATGGTTTGAAGGTTTCATTGAGATAAATCCTTTCGTTGTTCTTGTATCCACTGACTTGACTAGCTTGCATGTATAAGACTGCAAAATGCACAATAACAGCATCTATTGACTGCAAGTTAAGTCTTCCCCTATCACCTTCCCCACCTTTGTGTGAGTGAGACAAAGCACACACTAACCTTGTTCAGCTTTTTTCTTCTCATTGCTGCCTCTCTCTACACCTTCTCTGCATTGCCCTCTTTCAGTTCCATAACCTAACACACAACCAGTCGTACAGTTATGCTGCATGTACCAAGAAGTTGCTAGATCTATCTATCTGCACTCTGCATCTAAAGAAACCATATCGGATCATCTTTTGAGAAACACTCCAGTTAATTGTGAAACAATTTGGCCTAAGTGCTTAGCAATGACACCAGTGAACATTCTTTTTTCTCTGCTATGAGTTAGACCTCAATTTGAGCTGATTATGCTATAGAGCTTAAATTTGAAAGAACCGTGTAGAAAAATGCATAGCGAAGGGAAAATTTGGTAAATAAAATTGTTCTTTGATAAAAATATTTGGTTTCGATGATTATAATTTAGATGTAAAAAAACAAAATTTCTCAATGCAGATTATTAGCAAACTTTATTTCTAAACTGGGGACTTTAGTGGAAAAATATAATTAATAACACTTTCATTTATTTTTTGCTATCACTTATAACCAGTTACTGGAACTTTTTTTCTTTTATATTTTGAAAATTTCTTCGCCTTTATCCTCGTCAATGAAAAAATGACAAAGAGTCAAGGTTGTTTTGGGCTGTCATGCTAAAACAGTTTATTTCACATTTTGAATTATTCTCCACTTTTACCAAAGGTGTACAAAGATTTCATTTAATAAATAAGAGCTCTTTATTTGTAGTTTACAAAAATACATAACCCACTGAAACATGATTTCCTGCCCATGTTTGTTATGATGTGTTATTTAGTGTATGGCTTTTGTTTATGTAAGCGTGTATTTTTTTCTTCAAAACTGGAATGCCTTCATTCTTTGCATGCACAGCGGCTAGGTCATTTGTGGCCACGGGCCTTGGCACATTTCTGGGTGGGTACTTGACCCGACGCATGAGCATGTCTGCACTGACAGCCCTTCGCTTCATTATGCTTGTTCTCCTGGCAGGTTCTCTAGCAAGCTGTGCAGGCTTCTTTCTATACTGCAGCCAACCTGAAATTCGGTACAGTCAAGTTTCAATTATCGCAGTTTTAGAAAATGTTGCAAGCAAGTTCATTTAAGTTTGTAAAGAAATCATTAATTGATTGACTTTTATTTTATAATAATCACTGTACAAATTCGGTACAAGATTTGTTGTTGTTGTTTGCTTTTAAAAATATATAATAAAGGAAGTGCAGAAATTTGGGGGAAATATAATCTGCCATAGTTATGGAAGAAAAGAGATGGGGAGTAGAAGAGTGAACAAGTGAAGAGGTAAAACTTTTATTTGCACAAAATAATGTGTCTATAAGTCAGTAAAAATTGTCAAACAGAAAGCCATTTCGAAGTTTGCAAAAGAATTGTTTTTGTAGAGTTGATAGCATAATAGTTGACAATTTATTGAGAGAATGATTTTTTTTCTCTTCTTGGCTCACTTAGACCTGACAGGTTCAGCAAGAATTTTTAATAATCCAAGCATATTTCAGATATACTATTCGTATCATAGCCCAAGAAATGCCACTTTAAATTTCAAACATTGTATTGTGGAGTTGATAATTTTCAAAAGCATTTCACTGTAAGTAAATTCACAATTATCTTTTTAAACGTTTATAAGATTTGTGTTTGAATCTTTCCTCTTCTCTCTGTTAACTGAAAACCACACAATGTTCAGTCTTCAATCAAATCTACATTTTGTATATAAAATGTAGTTTGGGGCTCAAAGAGATCACATAAAAAAATGGATGTTAGAACTGTGCCCTAAAAAGATGCAAAATAATATGAATGTCATATACTTAAAACTGCTGATAGTGCACTCAGTTTTGCCAGTGCAGTAATTTATACATTTTAATTATAGTTTGCCTGTATCTAATTGTCTCCAGAATGGATACACCAGTACCATGTAATGCTAATTGTCATTGCTCAGAGAACTCGTATTTCCCTGTGTGTGGCAAGGATGGTTTGACTTATTACTCACCGTGTCAGGCTGGATGCACAAATGTTTTCTCAAAGGAAAATGTGAGTGATATTTTTTGCCCATTTCTCAATGAACTAGCTAGGATTGGAACCACTTCCACCAAGTTTGTGTTTAGCAAGACATATGCGTGTATTGCAACCTTTTCTTTCAGACTTCAGTCTTGAAATTATTTTGTTTCGTTGTCTTCATTGCCTTTAATAAAGTGATATAGTTGTTCAACATTTCATTCAAATCTCTTTTCATTTGCTCTTGATCTTTATGCCCCTAGGATTGTATGCATGTAGTAATAAAAGCAGTGTAGGCAATCCATTACATCTGTGCATCAAGTCTGTCATTACATTTAAAGAATAAACGTTTGCAGTTGAGTTTCATTGCAGAAAAACAATTTATCTCTATAATGAGGTTTGGAAAAGAAAGCGAAGAAATTATGTTTCATCTGATGTCTTTTTTACCCAATGATCAAGGTCTTTTGGTACTCAGGATGCTCCTGTGTCAAAGATGGCTCCGCCTCTGCTGGGATCTGCCCTTACGGTTGCTCAGCCATTTACTCCTACATCTTGTTCAGTGCACTGACAGCTTTCTGCCAAACCATCACCATCATGCCAAAGGTCATCGTATTCATCAGGTGAATATGCACAATGTTTATAAGATTTAAATTACACATGTATTAGGAATGTTGTGAAACAAAGGTATTTTCAAGCTCATCTTTTTTACCCATTACATGTGGAGTTGTCTTAAACTAGACATTATTCGTTTCAAATGTCCTAGTTTTTATCCTGAAATTGATTTTATGTACCAATTTTTCTCTTTATATTTATTACAAATATTTTCTTTTGAATTGATACAGCTGTGCAACTGGATTTTGCTTAATTCAAATAAAGCAGTAGGCATGAGAATAAAAGAAGTTAAAACCCAGAGAACATTTTATTCCTTTATTATGACTTCATCACCGTTGGCTGATGTCTTTGTAACTTAATGCAAGTTCAAGATTATTTTTCTGTACCAAGCCTGTGTTTTAAGAATCAATTTAAAAAAAACATTCTTCCCATAAATGCTTTTTATATTTTGATTCTTTCTATTACATGGCCAATGACATTGAGTCTTGTTTTAATGATTTCCAGGTGTGTTGATGATCGAGACAAAACAGCTTCCATGGGTCTTCAGTCTTTTACCAACTCATTATTAGGTATGTCTAATGGCAACAATAGAAGTGTCATAAGCATAGATAGTGTAGTAACAATGGCTTCAATTGTGCACGTAAGTAATGCAAATAATGCTGAAGATGATAAAAAGAAGCTTCAATTTTGTGATTGTATTTACATGTATAACTTAACCATGCTTTGTAAATATATTAACTTTCATTTTTCTATAATAAGCTTGCAAAATATTCATTTATTTTAATTGATTTAGTTTCAGCAAGTAAATATTCTATTTATCCAGAGCCCAGACCATTTATTATTAGTATAAGTAAATGACTATATGTATAATGTTCATAAAGAAATATTAATATACAAATATAACATCATAGTTATATGCAGCACTTCTGCATCTTTTGTTTTCAGGTTACCTTTCTGGAGGTCTCACTTTTGGATCATTGATTGACAGTGTGTGTACAGTGTGGGGTGTGACCTGTGGGGTCAGAGGGCATTGTCTGCAGTATGATAATGACCTCTTCAGGATCAAGCTGCATGGTTATGTTTTGGTGTCTATGATTTTAGCTTTTGTCACAGCCTCAGTAGCCTACATCTACGCAAGGAGAACAGATAGTTTGTCAGAAACTGTTATAGAAAAGCAGAGCTGACGTTTTGTAAACTTATACATGTATATAATATTTATTATTTTATAACAAACAATCTTTATTTTTTTTAAACCTTTTGCATAAGTCAAATATTTTTATACTTATAGTGTGACATCATTCATGTTATTTAGCTGAACTTGATTCTAAGCTATGAATGTTAATCATGTTAACTGAGAATAGGTTTGAGTGGAGGAACATGATCGCCCATGTCTGTTCCAGACAAGGTACCTGATGATGATTTTAAGTATGCTGTCACTGCACAATTTTTAATAAATAGCCATTTAGAAGTAAGTCTCTCTTCTTCTCTATAGCTTTTCATTTTTTCACGTTTTTTTCTCTCTCACTTCAATCATTCTTTCTATCAATCTTAAGTCATTCTCTTATTTCCCCTTTCTTTATGACAAACCCTTTTAAGTAAGAATAATTACCGCTAAAAAAAAAATACGTATACACAACTTCACCAGATATTTCATAGCTCCAAGCTTCAAAGCCACTTGTTTTCTGTAAAAGATTAAGCTAAACTGATTTCTATTTTATGTCCACATGCAGGTTGTAGCCTGTATTACTGAATGTTAACTAGACATCATTAATATCACAACACATTGTACTTTATAGGACCAAGGCCAAGCCTTGTCAAAACAGATTGTATCTGCAAGTGTCATTTTATATTTTGACAAGTGCTTTAGGTTTCCACCCAATTTGTAGAGTTATAGAAGCAACAGATTTTGATACATAAATATGTGTGTGCATGCATGTGCCTGTGTGCTGTTTTCATCTCTTAAAATGGTACCTCTATTCCTTTCTATTTCATTATATGCTGTAAAGGATCAAGAGTTAACATTCCTAGAATCAAGTTCATGAATTCCTAAGAATTGCAATGTCATATAATTTATTCTATACATATGGTTTTTCGTTTTAAGGAATTTGCCAAAAGTAAAACTCATCAACTGTTTAGTTTTCTTATACATGTGTAATTTGCAAACAATTTGGCTACTCAACGCAAAGAAGCAAGACCAATTTATTCAATTTTGGTTTTTTTTTTTTCAGTCCAAATTAAGTAAATGCAACATGGGCGATATAGTTAAGAGTCCTATGTATAATTCAACTCTGGAGGCAATGAGAAAAACTATTTCATTTTGAGTTAGCTTTGAGAATTGAGGCGTTTTCGTCTGTACTTTTAGCTTTGAGAATTGAGGTGTTTAAGTCTGTGCTTTTAAAATGTTATATTTCGTTTCACTTGAAGAAAAATAATTCAGTAAAGCCAAAGAGACATTCCACAATTTTCTGCTGTCAAAATAAAGAAAGTAAAATTGAAATGAAAAGGGAAAAAGGGTGGGGAGAGTTTTTCAAAACCTGTGCCAATTCCCTTTCTTTTTTTTTAATCAGCTGTATGTGCCATAATTGGATTATTACTTTACACAACAATTTTATTTTCTAGTGTTGTTTTTATGGTTTTTATCTTGTATTTATGGATCTAAAACTATGAATTGCTCCACATGGACCTGTGTTGAGGCCAGCCCCATTGTGCCAGAGGCTTTTATAAGTTTTAAGAGGATGCGTGTCCAGTAAAACTTTCTTGTTAATGAATCATTGCAAAAAATGGACATCTATTTGTGTGCCTGCATCTATAGAATTTGTACAGCCTGTTCTAGTTTTTGCCATTGCAAAGATCAAAGAGAGTCAAATCAGAAAGTAACATGTATTCAGATTTCATGTGGCCGCCCGCTCTCTGAGAATAGCCTTTAAAAGTTTGGCTTTTATGATGCGACTCTTCTTCCCTAAAAAGATCTGATGTTTGATTTTGCAACTGACATCTCATCTGGCGAAAATCTGTATTGTATGTGATCTGCCAATAAGTCATTAATGAACTGAACAATGTCAATTTGTTGTTCTTTTTCTCAACTTCTGTAAGCTTCAATCCACTTGAGCATAATGTTTTCCTCTCCCAGAGATTTATCTTTTAATAAGAATGAATATATAATAATGCACATGTGTTGATGATGTAGCTCTAATTTCTTTTTCAATGTTAGATGGCAAAGTTATTGTGCCATTTTCTGCAAGTCATTCATCAGGGAGTAATTTAGTTGGTGATCAAGGTTGTGAGCATGTTGTCTATCCATTGCTTCAGCAAAGGATGGATTGAACCAATTTTTTTTTTTTAATTTTGTATTCAGAATTTGATTCAAAATTGATTTACTTGCCAAGTAAAGGCAAAAAAGGCTTAACCTTGTTTGCCTGAAGTACAATTTATATAGTGATATTGTAACTTTGTGCCAAGATGCTGGGGTTTTAACTTGGGGAAAAAGCTGTGTTAAAAGGAGGAAAAAACAAGCTTTTCAATTCCTTTTACCCAAAAGCTTTACATTATATTACATGCCACATTTGATTACTTAAGACTGGGCAAGAGGCAAATATATTCCTCTAAAAACATATTTTATTATTAAAATAGTTAAAAGCTTTGTACAACCAAGCTCATGAGTTCTCTTTCAGAAGCTGCAAATGCCTTTGTGTGCTGGTTTTTGGAAACAATAAAGCAAATTTATGTAAATGATATTGAAGAATTTATCAATAACAATGAAGTAGTTAGGGCATGTTCATTTTAGCATGGCAAACAAAAAGTTTTATTGTGCCTTAATAAAACATTTTCATTAAACACTGCGTAGTTCTTTGACAAAAATGATGCCGTTTCTGTGTGTAGATGCAAGATGCAACAATTCCAAAACCCCAATTTATTTGTTCATAGCCTTTAATAACCTTCATAGATCTCCTGTTTTCTGTTTCTCTTATATGCTTGAATTCTCCTTGGTGTTTTTACTGTCTCATGGTTCAGTTTACATGTACACATTTTAATATAAATTTGTAAACAAAATTGGATAAAAAAAAAAAAAATGCAAAATATCACTACTTTTAAAAGTAAAGATTTATTTATATAGAATGGTCTTTGATGGGGCCATTCTCGACTTTTTAAACAATTATGAACAAGTTACAATCAACGTTTCATTTTGTCAAAGCAAATTAAGAAAAGTATTTCTTGTGATGCCATTCTTCAAAGATTACACCCCTATACAATTTAAAATGCAAATTTTGCTCTGATTAGGAAGTTTAGAGGAGGATAATTGATTTTGGATCAATTGCATCCTTCCCATTTCAATTAGTCAATTTCATTCAAGGGGCAAAACCTACAGGCTTTTTGGAATATTTACTCGGTCATGACTAAGGACTGTGACAAAATTGGATCAATGCAGAGATGGGGCTTGGATGTAAAGAAAGGTCATCAGATCCAATAGTCTTCTCAGTGTCTTTGTGTTACATTTAGACCCAAAATAAGTCGCGCTAATCTGGGGACAAGCCCACCTTCTAAATCTACCCTCATGTGCTACCAACGAAATAAAGAGATTGTGGGCGTAAAATTGTTTGTGGTTTGTGTGAAAATAGTACAAGTAGTTTACAAAATAGTTTGGCTTTCAAGTTACTGCCATATTTCGTCTGTAGCTTGTGAAGGTAGATCTAGAAGTAGGTGGGCCTGTCACAGGATTATCCCATAAGTCTTGCCGTAGCATATAAATAATTATAAAAGCATGAACTGATTTATTAGGTGAAGGTTTGTTTATCAATGAGTGGTGAGTGGGCAAAAGACTATATCACCTACTCAAGTTGATCGTTGGCTAGATTTGCCATTGCATACTGTATATATTATCAGGGCAAAACTGAAATGGTCAGGAAATGTCAAGGTCGTTGTTTTCTTACACCAGTGAAATTTACACCGTGATGATTTCGTAAAAATTGTTTTTATTTTAAAAAGAAAATTGAATGATTTCTCAAACCAGCTAATTTTTTTTTCAATATTTCCATAAAAAATGCTAAAATTTTGCCTTCTTTTTTTTTTTAACTTCAGGGTTTTTTTCACTTTTTGTCATCCAACCAAGACCAAAGATATTTGCGATTAACCAGCATTCATTTATGCAAATGAGTATCTAGGAGACGAACATGTATTGTATGGCGTTGTCAGTAATAACACTTTTTTGCAGTCGACACATTTTCGTCGCAGTGAATTTTGAAACGGTCACTTTTTTCTCACTTGCCATTTTTTTCCAACATGATATAAAAGTAAATGGAAATCTCCACTGAAAGTAGCTTTTGATAAATTTTTATCTGATGTAAATTTAGTCTGATTCTGTTTGAAAAGAATGGTTGCTTTGCTTCTCTCTGAGCTCACCAGGTCTTGGGTGCTTACTTTCAGTTCTTGTGTCTATTTAAATTTGAAATCCATTCTCCCGTGTGTAAATTCAGACAAAAAAGCCTAATCGCTAACTTTAAAAGCCTTTCTGCAGCTTTGGAATGTTTACATGTATTATAATACTATGGCTTTATAATGAAATTGTATGACTCCAAACTCTGTACAAATTAGAAGTCTAGATCTAATGAAAATTCGGATTTGTTTACGTCTGTGCCCCATTTCAACTAAACCACATGAAAAACCAGGTTAGGGTCATTGAAAAGCAACGTCATCGCTGGAATTTCCCCCTGGACGCACTAAGCATATTGCACAAGATTAGGCCTCCGTTGATAAATTTGGCACCCACTTCTTTCCTTTTAGCTTCCAACTTCCATGTCTCTTTCCCCTGTACTAAATGCAGAGGCCAAATATCATTTTATCAATTAACAGGGATGCCAGTTTTTCCGATTTTAACAGAATTTCCGACTTTTTGCCCTATTTTTATTACTTAAAAGTCAATTATACTTTAAATACAGCTTTTAGAAAACTCTTTATTACTATACAAGTTTCCTGCTTTTTTGTCAGAGGCCACTGGCATCCCTGAATTAAGCACAAGGGATTTTTTAATTTTATTATTTTTTTTTTTCAAGATTCATTAGTGCTTTTATGCCCCGACTTCGTGAGATGGCAGATATAGTTTAAAATAGAATAACAAGACTTGATAAAGCCGATTTAAATTTACACATATGAAGGAAATATTCCTTTTGACCTGAAAAACTCGTTAACTTTTAAGGACCATGTCACAAGTTTATCTTGGTCATTACAAGATGGTTCACAGAAGTACATACATCTACTATTGATCCAATATTGTGCTTTGTTTTGCTAACGAAGCCTGCCCTTATACCTAGGTTGGACGCGCAAACATTGTAGCACAGTCTAAAAGTTAGTACCAATAATAGTCTACAGTAGTCTGTATTGTTTTGGTTTGCTTTGCTCCAGCAGGAAATTGAGGACTGGGAGAGCAGGTTGGTAGCAATGCAGCCAGTGATGTTGCATAAGTGTGTACTTAATAAAAAGGAAGCAGAAGTAAGCTAGCCAAGGGCCAGTCTAGATCTAACCCTAGTTTACATCATTTCATCTTGAGCAGCAAGGCTTGTTTGCGTGTGCATGGCTGAAAAACTTGACTTCTGTTTCTAAGCGGCAACTAAAGATGTTGGGAGTTGGTATAAAACAAATTCTACTCAATATGTAAAGAAGAGAAAATTGGTTTTGGGAAAGTTTCCATTTATAAAAAACTTATTTTAAGCAGACTCTACTTGAATAGAAGATTTCATGATGGCTCAGATTCAGAAAAACTAAAATCTGTTTTTTCAAAGGATGGACAGACATTCATAAAACCCATCTGGATCTAATTCCAGCCAAATTTTACTGGTTTTCTATACACAGGAACTAAATCTACTTAATAAATAAGCCTATTATAAACTTGTAAAGGCTTTCAAAAGTCAACTGCCTAGCAAATTGCAAGTCACTATGAACTCATCAAATAAGTGAATTCCTGACATTAGTAACAAGTAAAATATTCAATATTGAAAAGTATATCACAAGGTTGAATTTATGTCAAGATTTTATGTTTCTATAAAATCATCTGCTTCTAACTCATTGACTGCAAAATATGACTCATTAGCAATGAGCAATTATGTACTTTTTACTTGTATTCATCTTCATAACCAAGAAATACATACTGAGCCAGAGAAAATTGAAAAGTTGATATTTTTACAGCCTATCTCAATCGCTACAATAAATTTGTAGGCTTTTTTATCTTCTCTCCCCCTGAAATTTTAAGTATCTCTATTTTCTTTTTTTTTTGATGAATCCAAGAACAGTATAAAACTTTACAGGACATAACTGATCACACTTGAATTTTTCACAAAAAGATTAAAAATAATCAAAGACGAGACAGTGTCGACGCAAAGTAAAATCAAAGAAGTGACTGTTGTATTTTTTTTACCAGCATCCACATGAGTCAAAACATAACCCCTTTGGGGGTTAGGCATACATTGATATAAATAACACACACTTCTTATCTACATGACAAACATGTAAGTCACACAGAAAGATGCATCAGAGATGCGTAATTAGACATCAGGTTTCTAGATTTGTTGAACCAAGAATTTGAAGGGTTTAACTTTGTACAAGACAGAAGATGTTTGGTAAAATTGCACTATCACGCCTCACAAAATGAAGATTCTAGAACTGTGCATGAACTGGCCAATCGTGAATATCTCAATACTTATTTGCGATGATATAACTGGCTGCTCTGGATTCAGCATGTAAAGTTCTTTTATCAGTGACCATTATTTGAAGAATTCTTCAATGGTGTAACACAGCAATAATATGGATATTCTTTTCAGACTAGAAAACACAGTCGTTATCTCACTTGAGTATTTCCTGCAGCCCCAAGTTTGGCTTTCTTTTTGTTTTTTTTCCTGCCAACTAATATCATCATTTGTGTAAATCAATCATCTTATAAAATAGCCACGCAGCCCTATGTGGGCAGCTTTTTAAAATTGCAATGTCCAAATCTCATTTTAAGAATTGATCTTTTCAATTTCTCACTGATAGCTTGGAAATGCCACCAGATTTCAAAGGACAAAAAAAAAAATTCAAGGGCTTTAGCACTCATAAGTCAAAAGTTAGATGAAAAATAACATTCTAATGAAGGTAAAATACAAGGGCAAGCTAGGAATGCAATTTGGGATAATGTAGGTACAATCCAAATTCTAAGCCAAAAAGCATGAAAATTTTTAATTTGTCATGATAGTAGTAGGCATCTCTGAATGCATTTTTGAAATCTATTGTCATACTGGCTTCAACCTGAGTCTTGACAAGTTAAATTGACGTAAGTTTGTGTGAAAAACATTTACATTATCAAATGAAAACAGAAATGGTAGAAATTGAACAATCATAAAATCATAATTCACACATTATTAGTACAATGTACTACTTAATACTCACTTGCAAGCAAAATACCAGCTTAGTGGTTTCTACGTTTGATCTGAATTTGTTTTTCTTTTTTTTTAGAATGGCATGTGTGCATGAGCAAGTGGTTATGGGGGGAGAAACAAAAAGAAAGACCATAAGACCAAAGCTAAAGGAATAATGTACTCCTGGTTTTAGAGCTGATCTGTTCACCTAAATCTACAATTAAGAGACAACAGACTGCCACTTAAGTAGGCCATAAGTAAAAAAAAAAATGGCAGTTCTGAGTTGTCAATGCAACCTGATTCTCTACTTTGTGGTCTATCATGCCTCACACTGGCACATCAATTGCGACAAAATTAACAAAGTTATTTGACAAAATTCATACTACATCTGGTCTATTATAGCTGAAGTATCATCTACCAAAAAAATTTTCCCTTAAAAAAAAAACAAGCGAAAAAACGGGGGGAGGGGGGGGAGAAGAGATCCACCTTTAAATTAGAAGGTCCACAAGTTTTAAAGGTATGCTTTGATGGATAATGAGCACCACAACCAAAAATATACAAGCCATATCAGTGTCTGAAAAGAAAGCGTGAAATTCTAAGCATTTTTACCCTTCCTGCCATTATAACGCCCAACTTTTTGACAATCAAGAAAAAAGGAATTAATTAACTCTTAATTTACCAGGCCCCTCTAGAATAGGAGCATAACTCTTTAATATTGGTTTTTAAAAATTCTAAAAATCACCATATTTTGGAGAATTGAACAAGCTTTCTTCTCATATATAACAATTAACATGTTATGCTTTTATATCAAGAAATTGTGGGAAAAAAATAGTAAAAAATGACCACCCCTATCAGACTGTGCCTCCAAATCTGGGTCCAAACCCAACTCTAGATCTAGGTTTAGATCTAGAGTGCCATTGTTCCAATCTTCAAATGTCTACCCCTCTATCATCATTACTCATATTACTTTCATTGTCTATATCTCCTTATTCCTCATCAAAAGTGTTATCTACTTCTTCATTTTTGGGTCTGGACGGACAAGCTGGCTTAAGAAATTGAAAGCCATTTTATAAAAAAATCGCTGTACCACTTCTATTCAACTGATTCTCATGCAGTAAAGAACAAACGAAGTAAAACTATCAAACTGCCGATAGAGCTCTCTTGCATTAGAAACTATAAGGATAAATAGGCTCTGTGCCGTACAGAAAAAGTGCATGCTAAATGCAAATATTAGCGGGCGATTTGGTAAAACTCGAGTACGGGTGATACCAGGCGATATGGTAAATTAAGAGTTAATAAAATGCCCATTCAAAGTTTCATTGAAATTTATCTCGAAATAGAAATGTCTAAATCCTGATAGCTAAAAAACCTATTTTGCAAAAACAAATTGGTGGCAAAATTTCAGCTCATTCACATCACATTTCCTGTAGACAGAAACAAAAAGTGGCTCTCTCTCTCTCTTAAATACCAATCTTAAGTGGTTGTTGAAAGCTTAATACAATAACAAAGGGCACAGTAAGAAAGCACACTAGTCCTCCTACTAACTCTTGCCAGGTGTCGCTGAGGGTTGCACTTCATTTGCTCCTGGATGTGGTGGGTTATTGTCTTCAGGACGCATGGCAGGAAAGAACAGCACTTCCTGCATGTAACAAAGAAAATACAGAGAGATTAGTGATACAGTGTTTTCCATTTAGTGTGAAATTACAGCACTACAGTGCTGTGAAAACCAGGGCGCACAAATCCATTCCATGAATAAAGGGCTGTGTATTTTAATGCGCACCCCAATGGAAGGCCTATGAAATAAATCCGATTAGCACCTTCCAGTTTGACATGTCTGACCAAAGTCACTTTGTGTCAATTCCCCCCAATCCAACTATAGTCCACTTTTTCCCATTTTTGTGGAAACAGATAGAGAGAAATGGGAGCACAGGAAGTAATGAAAGTCTAAAGGGAAAAATATGTAGGGGAGAGAGCAACAGAGAGAGAGAGAGTGAGTGAATTCGATTTTTGAAAGTGGTGGAAAAATAGAGAGAATATTCAGAAAGGTAATTAAATTTCTCTGCATTATAGTAATACTTTTATTTAATAACACCTAAGTATGAATTTTCTCTGTTTAATATACCATTTCTATTTATTTAAATACAAGCTAATTGCTGAAATCAAGCATAAAAAAATGATTATATTTCATATTTTACATTGAATCACACTAAAACTACACAGAGAATGTTAATCAGAAGTCAAGAATTTTAAATGTAGACTTTCAAACACAATGTGAAATAGGGTTTAGCGCAGTAGTCACTCATTGTGGGTCACAATGAGAGCCATTTTTTATCTAGGCTTGTTTTACCAAACTTAGAATAGATTGGCATGCTTGTACCCGAGCTGATATAAGTCTTTCATAGTAATACAAATAATAAACTGGTATCTCATTGTAAACTACTGTTGCCTTGTAAGAAAGTTGTGCAGGTGAAATAAACACTTACCTTAATATTGTATTGGTCTGTAAGGAACATGGTTAGGCGGTCCACACCCAATCCAAAACCTCCTGTGGGTGGCAAGCCATACTCTAGAGCTGTACAGAAGTTCTCGTCTACAAACATAGCCTCATCATCTCCAGCTGCCTTATCCTAGAGATGATGAATGTCGTGTAAAAAAACATCTTAAAATGTGGAAGGTTTTTGAACAATAAAACAGTCATTAAATCTGAAAATGTGGAGAGGTCAATGAATCAGGGCAAATCCCAAGAAAGAAAGTGAAAACATGAGAAAGCAATGATAGAAAATGTTTTTTTAACAGACTATCATGGGACTATTTTGGATTATATTCAGACAAAGAAATTCATCAGTTCGAAGGACTATACTGGAAACAGAACGCCTCAAATGATAGCATGACATAATATTTGCAATTCAATGATAGGGGAATACTACACCAGTTATAAAAATCAATAGAGTAAAAAATCTAAAAAATAGAAATAAAGATACACTTTGGTAAAGCAGAGTATTCAAAAGTTGATGTTTTGGGGATTAAAAGCAATAGTGATTATTCATAAATCTACTTATCCATTTCATTACGCTGAAGTAAAACAGCTTAAAATATTCCGGAAGTATAAGATATACTTATGCAACTGTGAGTTGGGTGAATTCTACTATACCAGCTTGAAGAAAGAATTTTCAATAATTGGCTGCATTATTTATGAAGATAATAGCATAGAATCAAGTCTTAGACACACACTGCAAGAATTCTTTGCTAAACTAAACAAAAATGAGAATAGTAAGAGTAGAAAATCTGGTACATTGATAAAAAGAGCGACAACTGGAATACTTGTACAAAGCAATCCATAATATTTATTATTATTCAAGAACAACAGAAAAAAAAACCACCCACACAAAATAAACTTCATTCTTTTTTTTTTAATTTATGCACAAGAACATCTGTATTTATTTAGCAAACATAACGATCATATGAAACAAAGTAGTTAAAATGTATTCCAATTTTTCAGAATATAAAAGAATGAGAAAAAGAAAATTCCTATTTCTACGTCTAGACCATATTGAAAGAGGCAGCTTGAAATTTTTGCAAACATAAAGAAATGTTTTCATAATTCAATATTGCAGTATCCAATGCAAAGTCTAAGATTAAGATCACTTTCAAAAAACTAGTTTCCATATATCCATAAAAATTTACAACTAAACAATTATTTTCTATTCTTTTTCCGAAAATTCAATTATTTCATTTTGATACTTTTGTCCTGAAAATAGGTCTAAATCAAGAAGATTCATCCAAAATAATCATTTTCTTTATACCAACCAAGTTGAAATGGGTCATTACAACCTTCAAAAAAAAAGAAAAACAATACTACCGAGGCTTGCTGCTGGAATCTCTCCCTCTGTATCATTGGATCATTCAACTCTGTGTATGCATTCACTATTTCCTTCCGCATGACAAAGCACTCAAATCTTTCTGTCAAGCCAGAGGTCAAGCGGTGCCTGGGGTAAAAAAAAGTGTAGACAATTTTGTAATTCCATTCATTATGCACTTAATTGCTGTGCTGCATGGCCATGTTAAAATAGTACTAACTTTTCTATGCAAAGAAGAAAGAAACTAGATAAGACATTTTAACCATCACTCATCCCTGGGTTTAAAAAAATATCATTTGAAAATAAAGAGAGGGGGCTTGTAATATAAGATCCAAATTTGTAGATAATCTATCCACTTCAGCCCAAATATTTTTTTTCCATTTTGTCATAGAAACAATTACCATTTTAAAAGTAAACTAAAAAATTCTTAAACCTTTTTTTCTTTTCTTAAAAGATGGCTTTGAAAATCGTAATGAATTCAATTTTATTTTTTTTTTGCTCATCACTCCATAACTTACATAAGATATATCACAGTTGCAAATGTTACAATATGGATTTTCATCTTAATTTGTTCCATGACATATGAATACATTCTTTTCTTAAAAACAACACCATGCATAGATGTTTTCAGTGATTTTCTAATAAATTTTCAACATTATGAAGCATTTTAGAAGTCAGAAATGGTCCGAGCCTTCAAGCCAGTTCATAGCTCATCAAGTTACATATGATTTTGGCTTTGGCAGATGTAACAAGTTGTGTACATTGTGAACATTTGAGTCTGGTTTCATAACTTACCATTTGGCCAGAGGGCTCATTATTTGTGGGTGTTCTGTGATAAAGCTTGGGCTGATGATTTTGTCTTCAATAAAGTCTCCTACCATCTGGATGTAGAGTGAATGATTATTATTAGACTCATTTTGAGCATGATTGCTTTTAACAGCTGCTAAATAAAATATAGAGATAGAGAGAAACAAACATCAAAGAGATTGAGGACTGGAGGACCTCTTTGATGTTTGTTTCTCTCTATCTCTATATTTTTCCTATAAATAGTTAACAGTCAAACTCTACAATTAAGCCAAACCATCAAACAATTTGAATGAAAAATAAAAAAATACTCATTGTGCTAAGAATTAACCCTTTCAAACCTGAGCCCCTTCTGGCCGTCATCCTCTCCCACCTGAGTTCCTGAGCAAAATGGCTGAATTCAGGGTACAGTACAGATAAAATTTATCAGAAGAATGATGAGGATATCATTTACAGAAAAAGAGTTCAATGAATCTAGATCTAGGCTCAGTGAATGTCTCTGATCATTCCCTGTCTAAATTTTCTTCTCGAAATCTAATTCTTTCACTATCAATCTTTATCTTTAAGTCTGTATTCATCTATAGATCTAGATCTACATCTATCAGCTCTTATTGACTCATCGTCATCGCTGCCACTTTCATTATAAAGGTAATCTTGGTCAAATTCTTGCTTAACCTCATCAGAACGAATGATTTGTTCAAAAACATATTTGCAGAAAACAATTTTTGATGTGGGGGTTTCCCTGACAACGTTCCTGGTTACTCAGTGCTCTCTTCATGTAAAAACTTTGTTAAAATTTCACAAACCATTAGAGAAAACAACTCAACTGATGGTTGCAGCCATTTTTAAACAATTTGACCTCATGTGATGACAATAGAAACCTGATTGGTCAAATATTTTTAGAATTTTAGTCAGTGTCTATGACTGGTTTACTGAATCCAGGTCTATAGGGAATCCAGCAGAGATCTATTGCGGTCAGATGAGGTTAAGTATGCACTGTTACTGCCTCACTTGTTTTGACTTTCATAACTAAAAATTACACGAACACTGCAAAATAACAGGTATAGATACCATGGCATTTGCATATCATGCTCATTTCAAATCTACAATACTTCATTAAAACGATTTTGAAACTTTCTTAACCCTATATCACCTTATCCAAAAGCCTTGCAGATGTTCTTGGGGCTGAACATTCGACACCGTGCTTTACTGCCAAATCATCCAAAAACTTGCGAGACTCTTCAAAATCAAAGATATAAATGTATAATATAACGTCAGCATTTCAAAAAATTACACCATAAACTAATATTAACATTTTTGAGGATAAAAAATGTTGTGTCAATAAATATATCAATTAAATTTAATTCTTTTTTATTGTCATCTCAAGCACAACAGCCAACCTTTTTCACAAAAAAAAAAAAGCAAAGGAAGCCTATAAATTCCATAAAATGTGAAAAATTATGAAGAAACAAAATATGCTTTGAATACTTTCACAAAATCTTTTCATCTTAACACATGATTTCATCAAATCAGGAAATAAAATGGCAGTCATCTTGTTTCAATACATAACAATTACATAACAGCAGTTATGATTTACAATGTTTCCTCTTTAAATTTCCTAATAGACAGAAATCGGACAGGAAATCTGCTGGACAGAATTTTTTTAAAAGACCTAAATTTTTCCACAAAAGTTGAAAAAAAAAAAAGAAAGAGAAATCTAATAAGAACAAAATATTAGCATCTCTGACTTTACTAACCTTCTTTCCCAAGCTCTGTAGGTGATGGGAATTTAACTTCCATTCTTTTCTCAAGAGTTGGTATCATGGGAAAACGAGGCCAGGGTGGGGCAAAATCTACCTCGTATGCCTCACCATCAGGTCCTTCTGGGTGATAAGTAATCTTGTATCCACCAGTCAGTTGCTTCACCATGCCTAGATTAAAATGAACAAATTCATTTGCACTTTTTAGACTTCTTGTTCAGTTAAAATTCTGAAGGAAGCTACAGACATCTCCAGAGCTGCTAATTCTTAAACAAGAAAGTGGTACAATAAGCCACCAAGAATTGCAAGATTAGGAAGAAAAATGAATGACATCCCAGTTCAAGGATCAAAGAAAAGAAATAAGAGTGAAACTAAACCATATTATACAATATGTAAAATTTGAGTCAATTCTCTCCAATCCGCCCAACAGAATGTAACACAATTATACACTGGCCCTTGCTCTTACCAAATTTTCTTTTGTCTGAAACTTAACACGCAATTTCAGAACCCCCACCTGCCAAACTTAATGATCTCTGATCAGTATCACATTATAATAGAAAGCAAGGATGAAGTTAATTCCACAGCAGCTATAATATTCAAGCACATTGAAGCTACATGCCAGCCCTTAGTCTAAGCAAATTTATCATGTAAAACACACACACACACACGCCCAAAGAAGCAATCTGCAATGCACGGAAGCTTTAATCTGATAAACAATGGAGAGATGATTAGCACATTTTACTGAAAACATACTGAAAATTATAAAAGTGGTACTGTCATTATTATGTTTCTTACAAGCAGTTATAGAACAAGCTCTAACCTGATATCAGTGTTTCTGTTATATTCATCAAGTCATTGTAATCTGCATAGGCCATGTAGAACTCCAAGGTAGTAAATTCAGGATTATGGGTCATATCAATGCTTTCATTCCTGAACTGTTTACCAATCTCATACACTCGGTCCAGACCTCCCACGACCAACATCTAAAAGAGAGAGTAGAATTAAGGTGGCAACAGGTTGTTTTGGTGTCTATGTTAAGATTTTCCATCAATTTTCAATATTAAAATTACAAAGAGAGAAAAACACAACAAAAGAAAATGAAAGTCATTTTAAGGTCGCATTTTTTTTATACTCTGGTCACTCTTTGTCACCCTCAATCTTTGAGAAAAAAATTGCTTAAAAAGACAACTTTAAAAATGTAGCATCAAATCAAGAATTATTTATTTGAACTGCTGAAAACAAATATTTGTGCTCCCATGCTGTTCAGTCCAGACCTGCCTATCTTATTCAGCAGTTTTGGGGGATCAAGATGTTAAAATGGGGGATTTTCAGCAAAATTTGGGAGTCTGAAAAGAACCATAAAAACGATATTTAATGAATTGTCACTGTGTTATTTAATAACAGAATTCCAAGGATGTAGAAAATGTTTATTTAGAGAAAGACTCATCCATATCTAAAGAAAATAATAAAATGGCTTTGCATGCATCTTATCTTGCCATTCAATAACCTTCACAATATAAACATGATACATAGTGATAAAGTCATCTAGTCCTTAGCCATCCTCAGTTGCCTAATTCTCAAATAGCATATTTCTGAATTTGAAGGAAAGTCAGTCGCTATTCTTTATTTTCAGCCGCAAGAAATTGAATCTGCCTCCCTTTCTGAGTGCATGATTTAATCTTCTATTGGTCCACATTGTATGCAACGTAATATAATTCCTGAGCTTATCATACAAAACTAACTCTAAAAAATAATAAAAGCTGGAGCCTTTCTCTGAAAATGAACAGTGACAAGATGAGATCTAGTATACACCTATAAAAAATAAGATAAAGTTTAAAAGTGAAGGATTCTAGAACCTGTAAACTTTTTTCCTTTTTTTTAACAGGAAAAAAGAGTGTAGATATCTAGACTGTGGTACCAATCCCACAAATAATCCAGATTCTAGATATAGATTAGATCTGTTGGAATTAGGCCTTCTCCCCAAAAAGCTCATTTCTGTAAATTAAACGTCTATTTGCTGGCCCTAATTCCTTGGCTATTTTTTTAACAAGGTAGAGCATCGATTTGTCAATGATAATTATGTTTCTAGTAAGATCAGGCTTTCTGTTTGGTGTTTTGTTTACAATGGATGATCAGTGTGACACATTTGTAACAGGGTGCTCTAGCAGTAAGAAAATGACTACCGGAAGTGATAAAATTTCAGCATGTGCTCATTTAGTAAGTTTTTACAAGCAAAAAAAAAAAAGTGAAAACGATCTTCTTTCTGTGTTATTTTTAGGCGATTTTTTAACTAAACATGCAGGATTGTGGGACAGGGGCAAAAATGCAGGATTTTCCTGCAAGATGCGGGGCCATAGGCAGGTCTAATGGTCCAACAAAATCCACACCATTTACCTTAAGGTAGAGTTCTGGAGCTACTCTCATGTAAAGATCTTGATTCAGGTCATTGTGGTGTGTGATGAATGGCTTGGCTGTAGCACCTCCAGGAATCTGACTCATCATCGGCGTTTCCACCTGAAGAAAAGAAAATTTTTTTCCTTGTAAGACTTGTAAAATGAATTAAGTGGTTTACAATAAAATCATATTTATTTTTTAACTTAAATTTTTGACAACTAAAGCAAAGAAAAATTTAGAAATTCATAAATAGTTAATCAATAATGTGCTTTTTCATTTTAAGAAAGGACTTCCGTTTTGTGAGATTGAAATTCCTTATACCTGGTAAAAAAAAAAACCATAATGATTGCTGGAGAATGTGATAGCACTAGTCAAATAAGAATGATACAATTACAAACATGGAAAAAAAAGAAGTTACTACAAAGGACTAGCATTTGCTCTGTTTTGATCCTGTTGAAATTATACCTTTTAAACTTAAATGAAAAACAGCTACAGGTAACCACACGAATCAAGAAACCTACACAAAAACTTGGAAATGTAAGAAAAAAAGCAAAATATCTTGTTGAACCTCTAAAAATCCCATCTCGTCAAAGAATCTGCGCAAATAGTTGATGATTTTTGCTCTGGTAATGAAGATATCCCTTACAGGCTCATTGATCATAAGATCAAGGTATCTTTGTCTGTATCTGGTTTCCTGAAAAAAAAGTTCACAAAATAAGAAAATAAGGAATTTACAATCCAAGTGTATGAGAGTTAGAAGATGCTTAAAAAAAAAAAAAATAGAGAGAGAGGTTTCAGTATTTAAAACGCATTTTAAACAATGTAGAATACGTAATGTACACTGTTTAAAAATACCTAATCTTTTTTGACAAGATGAAAGAAATTAGTTAAGAGAAGCTGGTGTTTTTTAAAGGTTATAATATTGCAGTTGTAGACTCTATAGCTATATATTAGAAAGAAAAGTTATCCACACAGTGATCCCAGACCACAGTAAGCTCTAGACGCTATAGCAAAATTATTGTACCTCCTAATTTCAGCTTAGGTTTCTGAGGTAAAAAAAAAAGAATTAACACAAATAACATTTTACTGTCAACTGCTGCAGACCAGCTCTGAACCTTTAAGTCAAATGCAAGTTTCTTGATAAAAAAAATTAACGTAGTATTAGTACGTGGCTTTGAAAAAATTGCCTGCATTAGGCTGGGGTCAAAGGCCGCCTAGGCCCTGGCTGAGGGGTTAAAAGGGAGTTGTGTCCCTCTATTCAACTTTGAAATTTAGTATTTTAAAAGGCAAAATATTGCCTCACCTGGCTTCAAAATTCCTTTATCTAGGCTTGGCTGATAAAATTTCCAGAATTCTGGCAATTGCACTGATATTGCACTGCCTCAAAGAAATGCAGAAAAGGGGGGAAAATCTGAATTTTGCATTTTAGCTCTAAACTAAGAAGTCAACTTTCTTTAAAAAATATAATTCAAGACAAGCTAATAGTTTTACTAGATATATTTCAATTTGATATAAATATGGTCCATTTCAATTCAATTCAAAGATTTAAATTGCGCACATCAGGAAGAAGATGCGAGCAAATGCCTGTAACCATCACAGCTAAAAAAAACTACAAGTTCAGTAAAAAGAGATTTTCTTTCCCATTGAAAAAAAATGTTCTCTCAAGTACAATAATTTGTAAACAGCAACAGATATTCTACATGGCAGTAGATAAATTTATATATTAGAAGGTCTCAAGGATTTTTCTTCATTAGCAAAAAAGGCACCTTTATGGTCATCATCCTTAAAAAGTATGTACAAGATACTCATGACTGCCATGTGTGCTCTGTTTATTCTTCTCTCCTTTCATATTTTTGCTATTGTGTGGAAGAGAAAATAAAAATTGATACAGAAAAACAACTAAAAGAGGGTTTAAAAAAAAAAAAAGAGTAAATTGTATAAAAAGCAATACCTTGTCCTTGAGGCCATAATAGAGATGAGGCAACTGGCGAAGACATGGGGACAATAGTGTTATAGTTTTGGGAATAATACTCAATTCTCCAGTTTGAGTTTTGGCTGAGGAATAAACATTGAAGTTTATTGATTTACGTGCGTTAATTTCAGAATTCAATCAATTTCTATAATGCATGCATTGGTCTGCTGAATTAGTATGCATAGCATTATTCTTGGAGCTTAAATTCTCAAGTTTGGAGCCTAAAAATTAAGTGATGGGAAATTTTTGGGTACAAGTTTATGCGAAGTTGAGAAAATGATTTGAGTTTAAATTTAGACCATTTGAAAGGCTAACTAGGGATCAAATTTTTTGCCTAACAGTTCTTTGGGTCTAAATTTAGACATTCTGTAGGCCAACTACGGTACTGTGGTGCTTCAAGATTTGTTGCATACAATGGATCATTGATTTTGGTCCCTGTGATTCCAGTAATCAGATTCAACACAGCAAGTCTGTATATAGTCATTTAGATCTAGCTTATATTTATTTCTCAATGGCTATGAGCAACCCACATTCAAAATTCAAAATAGGATTATCCTTTGTTTTTTCTTAGTTTTCTTAAATTTGCTATTAAGCAGCAGAAATTTCTTTGTCCCCAGCTGGGCCAGTCTTCTTTTCTTGGAACTTTGAACTTAGTGCTACCTTAATTTTTTTTTAAATTGGTATAAACAAGAATATTTACAAAACTTACCAGGCATTCCTTTTATGCCTATTATATCCCCCCGTCGTAGTCTGTCAATCATAACATTGTATGCATCTACACTTTCATAAAACCTGGGGAAAAAGAAACTTTTGACAATCAAACACAAACAGTTAATGTTAATTGGGAAACACTCAAATTTACTTATTGAATGCTAGGTTGGACTGAGATTTGATCATAATTATGAAAGACTTACACAAGGCTGAAAATTATAAAAATAGACCCAAAAATGTTGAAATGTAAAAATAAATGCATATCTTCATATGGGGAACACGCAAGCTTCTTGTTAAATTGCAAAAGCAAAAAATTGAAAAATGAGCCAATTCTTTGAGATACTTAGACTTTACAAACTTAATTAAATTTTAATATCATCTTGCATTGATTGTAAACATACAAATTCAGTTAGCATGGGACAAAAGATATGTTGAAAAAAGGGGAGAGAGAGACTAATAATTAATAGACACAACCTAATGGCTTAGAGAGAAAGACATGTTTCAATTTTGTTACTGACAAAAAACGTTCACTTTAACAATCAACATACTTAGCATTAGCCATGACTTGAAGCTTCTTAGACTCTCCTCTAAGATCATAGAAATTAAGCTTGGCTCCATAAGGTCTCTTCGCATGGATACGACCTAAACAGTATGAAACAAAGAGTCATCAGTCAGTTGACTTTCAGAAGCTTGTTTATATATCACAAAGAAAAAAATGCATTTTTTGGCAGAGATAAACATGTCCTGAATGAGCCCTTTTTGGGCTGAGCAGAAGTCGTACATTTAAACCTGCAACAGACAGATCATTGCAGACTTTAAGGCAACTTTGCTAGCCACGGCAAAAAAAAAAAAAAAGGGAGAGATAACACAACTCCCATAGATTCAGAATAAAAAAAAATATGTCTTCAGACAAATCCTAATGAAGCAGATGCTGCGTGTTTACTTTAGAAAAACACAATTTAAAACAAAAGTATTTTTTTTCTATCTTGAAATATCTTTTCCAAAAAAAACTGAACATGTTCAATTCTTGGCTCGGAATCATCATGCCTCTATCCACAACAATTTTCACGAAAAAGAGTATTACGATATACATGAACCATCTAAAATTGTAAAATGGAGCTTGAAAGACATTTAGATGGATTTTATGACATTGATGTCATATACTTTAAACAAGCTTTAAATGGTTGTTTACCTGCACAAGACGGGCACAACTTGTTTCTTCTATCACACTCATCTTTTTTTAACATCATTATTATCAAATTTTTAACTGACAAAATAGTTTGCTTAATTTGCAATATCTAAGCTTAGCTTTCTGATTTTCAAAAGTCAATCTTTAATGAAAATGTCATGATTCTAAATTAAGCCTAAAATACATCAGTTCAAGTTTGCCACTGAGCTTACCCTAAAGGGGCATTTATAGCACATTAATCAATGAACCTTGCCTAAAATCTAGGACAATGCCCTGGCCTCCTGGCCTAGAACAGTCTTAAGTCTTCTTAAAAGATCATCTTGTAGTGTGACACCTACATGCTCAAAAAAAATCAGATGAGAAAATCTACTTCACACCACTATACTCTTCTATTATTCAATAAATTTAACAAAAATACTGTTTAATCTAAAAAAAATACAGAAAAAGCAATTTCTATGGAATCTCAATGAATGAAAGGGATTAGTTTCATGTAATTCTTTTCTTGTTAAAAAATGTTTGTAAAAGCTCTGAAAGTCTTTAAGCACAATCCAGTACTTCACTTTCAGAGATTTATGCATCCTAAAAACAGACCTTCTTTGCAGAAACTTCTATTTTTGGAGTGAAAATTTTGGTTTAAGCATTGAAAACCTGGAGTAGGGTACTGAATGTTTTGGGCATACAGCATTATGAAACAGTTTGCCATTGCCCTCCTCATTGCCTTTACTTTTGCTGCATCTTAAGATACCTAGCTACTTATTTGGTGGTAGGTGGACACAGAACAGCAATGAAAAATTGGCTGAACCCAGACTGGGATTCAAACCTTGAACTCTTACTTGGTAACAAACTGCCTTATCAGGTTAGCAACCACTTCTCTTTATGGAGTGATATCAACAAAAATTTTTAATTGACAATAATGTTACCCTCCTTTAGTTTCCTTTATTTTTTTGTTGAATAATAAAAAGGGAAGCAAATATCTACCTAATGATTGGCTTGAGATGGTCAACATGTCTTTCAAATCTGTTTAGCAGCTTGAGAATGAATAAAAATGTTTTTGTAGGCATGGTAGTAGCCGAACAAAATAAAAAAAATAAAACTTGGTTTTTCATGAGAATTTCATTTGAATTGATGGATGGAAAAAACAGGAAAGCAATACCTGCAACAGTGACAACAACTTCCTCCAAGGTTTGTCCCACCTCAAGATTTGAGAACTTTTCAATGAATTCTGTAAGTGAGATCTCCACATGAAACTTGTGAGGATAGGGCTTGTCAGATGTCTCTTTTAGAGAGGAAATGGCTTTGCTTCTGAGCTTAAAGTATTCCTGGAAAAGTTTATAGAAATGCAATATTATTGGATGAGAAACTTGGAATGATTATCAAACATCTCTTACATCATGATGTAAATTATTCCTTTATACATCATCCTTTGCTTTTTGGGGGTTTTTTGCAGAGTTTTTACTTTGGCCCGGGGTCAATATTTTTTGTTGGTGATGGTATATCAATACAATTATTTATAAGTAAGTGAAATCAGCTCTGGGCTGTTGCTACACTAACTTATATTAATAGTAATTGTCTTTCGTTATGTAACTGCACTTACTGTGGCATCAATCTCTTCATCCTCTTGACCCTTATTTTTTGCTTTTGCATCCTTGTTTCCATCACCTCCAGCAGTAGCAGCTTGCTTCTCTGCTTTCTTTTGCGCCTGGCGCTCTGCCTTGAGGCGGCGCTTCAGTTCACTGAGGAAATTAAAAATACAATAAAAAACACTTTGTGATCAGACATCAGGTTTTGGTAAGTGTAAAAACTGTAGCATATAGATGATAAAAAGGAAAGAATTGAATTGAAATTGGAGGACCTAAGTAGTAAAGTCCTGCAAAAGTATTGATTTTTCCTTGGCAACAAAAAGTTATTTCAGGTTTTCTTGAATTTCCCTGCATCTTTTCTTGCACTACACTTTCTGCAATGGAATAAAGAGCAATGAAGACGCTTTAAAATTCTCTGGGACCTCCCCTAAAAGTTGTTTATAGAACTCAACATGTGATCATCAAAGCGTTGTAAAGATTGTAAAGCACAATTTTTTGAAAGTTTAAAAAAAAGAAAACCGCATGCCAATACTATTTACTTTACTCCTGAACACTGCATAAAGTCAAAACCCCATCTCCAAGTGAATGAAATAGAGCTCTGCACTTGCCCTTGTCATAAAATAAACCAACGGAGCTTTGTATCATTCAGAAACATCTACTTACTAGATCTGCATGATTATTTTACAACATTATACAGGCCTACATTGCAACAATGCTTTCATTCAGCCTGCTTGTCTGGATGATCAATCCAGTTTTAAAAAGAGCAAAGTATCAAGAGGCTTTGAAAGGCCAGCTAATAACTTTTGATTGAAAATCATTAAGTTTCTGTATTATGTAGATACAATACCACTTGATTTAAAAGAGGAGCTATTTTGATTTTTGTGAACATTTTTTAATGTGAATGTTTTCTTCTTTAGGTGCTTTGAAATGATTCAAGCAATGACAAATACATTGAGTTTGTATTTAGCACTTGAAAATTAATTTTCCTTTCATCCATTGATCATTATTAGAGGTAAAAAATTCTTGTAGATGAATAAAACACAATTGTATTTCTTGTTGAAATGCATGTCTTATTCTTTCATTTTCATGTTTGGTAAAGTGAACAATTCATACAACTAAATCACATATTATTAATGAATCACATATTATTATAAATAAGAAAGTCCACAATTGATTGTATGAACCGATTTTGCCACATGCCAAAAGTTTAAGGTGAGTTTCAAAACACAATGTGACCACACAAAATATATAATTTTTGTAAAACACTTTCCATCTTCAGAAGTTGAGTTTTCAATTTATGAGAATTCATTTGCATTTATCTCATTAATCTAGAGCTGCTCAATAACATTTATATTTGCCTACCGTGATTTGTCATTATCTTGACTTGATCTGTGAAGTTGAGCACCTGGGGCCAACCCTGCTTTCTGTTTCAGTGCAACTAACATTTTCAGCTGACCAAGAGCTATGTGCCTGGTGCACATTAAATTTCTTATAAGCTTTGAACAAAGCATTGTCAAACTTTTTGGAAAGTTTTGTTCTATAAAATTTTTTTCTTTCTTTTAAACTCAAGGTTGGAATTGCATTTGCTCAGCTTCATAGAGCAGACGATGTCTCTGGTTCTTTTTTGTTTTGAGAAAGGTGACCATGATGGCTCCTGTCAAAACAAAGAAGAAAGAGACATTTGAAGTACTTAATGAAAAGGACTACTATTTTGAACTTGTGCATTCTTTTTGATGTTTTAGAATGATAAGGATTGCAACAGCAACAAATTATATACTTTTGTTACAAGAAGGCAAGTAATCCATTTCATTCTTCCCCTGATTGTAGCATGGAAAAAAAAAAGCTGTTACAGAAAATAAAATTCAATTTAGTATATACATCTAGGCCTAGGCTTTACGTAGCTTGCCAGAATAACAGGGGAGAGGGAGATATAGGGACAAACCGAAAAATAAAGAAGTTTCGAAAATTGATCCAAAGAATGAAGAGACAGTATGAGATATGGAATAGAGTAAGAAAAAGAAGAAAGAGCTGAGTAAGATGAGAGGGTGAGGGCCTGACAGCAGACAGACACAGAGATCATGAGAGTCAAAATACTCATTTCTTGCCCACCAATAGTCTTGCCATTCACTTCCAAACTTGTTTGATCTTTATTTTCTTGAACTACACCGCTCCTTGCATGTGACTAAAGAGGTTGAGGCTGTGTGCTATGAATGTATACACACACTCACTCTATTGACTGGTTGAGGCTCAAACGCAAATATAGCCTCGGCTCATTGAGGATGAATGTGAACTTTAAAAAAAAGTCCAATATATCAAGTGGCCCATTATAAGGCCTACCTGCCTCTCACCTCAATTCATTGATAGATAAAGGCAGACTGAGAGTGTTAAAATTGAAAAAAAAAATTTTCCAAGTGGCCAAAATGTGGAATATGGCCAAGTCCACCAGTATTGTTTACATACAATTGTTTTATTTTAAATACCAACTGCACAAATTCAACAAAATAATAAAAATTGTACTTAGTGGAAATATGTTTGATTGATAATGAGCAAGCTTGCCTAAGCTTAAAAACTCTTTGCATTCAAGTTTTGTCATGAGAATGTGTTTTTTGTCCTACTGAAAGTAACATTAACAAGGCCGTGAGTCGATTTTCTATCATTGGTTTTAATGTATTAAATTAAGCTGTTTTCATCAACCATGTGTGTTATTAATAAAGCAAGACAAAACCCATCTATCCTATCCCCATGTAAAATAATAATTCCAAACAAAGTAATCCGAGATCTGCGCTGCTGAAATCCCGTGAGGAACGTGATTACCGTTCGTCCATTTTGTGTCAAAAATAAAACCCCAAAACACAAAAATAAACGAATGCGGTGTTTAAACAAATGCCAAAAAACCGATTGCGTTTTACTATTCCATTCATAAACGTAAGCCAATGTTTCCGTTTCGATTTAAATCTTTGTTTTTGTTCTGGTTTTTACAAGCACTGAACATTCGTCCAATATCGTGGAGAACGATTTTCCCACAAATTAACAAGGCCAAGCCTAGAGTGTTTCGTAACTGTACCAGAACAAGTGCCTTATACTATTTATGAAGGTCAAACGGCCATTTCCGAGCAACATGGCCACGCCCATAAGTCGTAAAATTAAAATGTCTTCCTTAAAACTATATAAGCGAACGTTCTTTACAATATCGAAGGAAGTATTCTTTAGAGGGCTTTAAATGCACTTTAATGCATTCCTATGAGTTAAATAATACTTTGAAATTATTGTTTACAAATTGAACAATAGGCACAGTTCCTTGCATGGGTAGACTTAGCATTACTCAAGTTATAAAGTTAGATGAAAGTAAAGATGCGTAATTACGATAAATTCGTCCAGCGAACATTCTTGGCATAACTCACTATAACAAATACGCTTATCGATAAAATTTGTAATCGTTTGTGTAGTTTCACATATTTGAAGTGTTCAGGAATAAATATGTTGATTAAGAACATCATAACATTATAGATCTAGAGTTATTGAAGACATGTGAGGAATGTTCTTAGGATGGCAATTTGGTCTGTCCAAGTAGCATTCCTGACGTTTTCCCAATTTAAATTTTTTAAATTGTTATTCCTCACAAAGGTTCTGTTTATTTAAATACTCATGATTCAAGTCTTTTGACTGCATTTCAATGCCATTCATGGATTAGGTGATAACATTTTGAGATCTACTTTTTGTCCTGAGGCATTCCTTGCGTTTTCACATTATGGTAGTTATTAAAAAGTCCTACACTTTTTCTAAAAATTTTTATAACAAGAAACAAGTACGTGATAAATTGCATGGGTTACTTATTAAACATATTAATACTATTATATGGAGGAATCTGTATTTAGGAATGCTAAAATAAGTAATTATGCTAGAATTAGTACCATTTTTGTCCGTGCTTTCGTGGAATCATTCCTAACAATTTTTTTTTTAAAACTTAATATTTTTCATATAAACATTCTCTATTCCTTAAAAATCTTTTCATGTGTTGCCCTCTGCTTGCCTTATTTCTCAGGATGCCTTTTGGTAAATTAAATGTATATTTTTTGTTTTTACTAGGGAGAGAAAATTTTATAAAAAAGGAAATTTTTGTCCATTTATGAAGGGTAACATTCCTCACGATTCATAGCTCTTATTTCATTTAATACTGATTTTTAATAAATTTTTTTTCATGGTGTTTTTTAAAGAAATAAATCAAGTAGGCCTACAGACATTATGTGTACTTCTGTATTTCAGGTTATCATTTTATTGCATTTAAGTTTTTGTTCATCACTGTCACATTCCTCACGTTCTTGAGCGACGTTATTGCATTATCAATCACACATTTGTGAGCAATCATCAAGGTCTGAAACTTACATACATGAAAGATCAAATGTTGCTCTTTAAGACCTGTGTAGTTCAACCAATGTGAAAATAAAATGAAAATTTGACATTAATGTTGTAAACTTTTTGTAAACAATACTGGTGGAGGTGGACTTAGCCATGTAAATTTATGAATTCAGATAGAATCAAATAGGGCAATGGTTTAGATTCACGTTTTATATTCGTGCATTGGGTTAATGGGTATCGGTCTTTTTTTATATCATTTTTCGAATGCTGTCTGAGATTTAAGAACGAAAGAATTAAGTCATTAATTGAGAAAGAATTGCTTTAATAACTTTAATGAAACATCGTGGATAATCAAATAATACGATGCACAATAGTCAATGGATATGATACAACCAAGTAAGGAAAAAAAGACCAATGCCAAATACATGAATATAAAACGTGAATGTAAACGTTTGCCTCAAATAGATCTAGATCTAGATCTATCTAGTGTCTGGTTACCAACTCTTGCTCCCAGATATATCTAGAATCTAGATAAGAATTTACGACTATGGCAGTTTTTTTTAAGACAATTTATCAGATTTTTTTAAACTTTACACCTAAATCTAGTTCTAGATCTACCACAGACAATCTTGTTGCATCATCCGACTTACTTCTTGCTCAGAGTTTCCGCGGAATCCGCCATTTTCTCTACACGTGCAAACTAAAATGCATGACGATTTGAAGATCGTGCCGAAGCGAAACAGTCAGAGACAGTTTGACCTCAATGTGGGTGTATGACCTATGACCTGTTCGTGCTTATTACTAGAGTTCGTCACGCATTGGTGTCCTTTTGATTAACCCATTCACAACAATGTGATCTCATGTTTGAGCTAGCAAGAGAGAGTCCCTGCAGAGCTCAGGGCGAGTTCGCTTGCCACTGTGTCCCCAATGCCACGTAGACCGGGGGATTCAAGGCCGTCAATTTCAACCTCACAGTTTGGTGCCTAAAAGAGAAAGAAGAATAGTGGTGGCAGTGACTGGCCCAAAGAAAATAGAAGCGATAAATTATAAAAGGTATTCGTGCGGCTCTATAAAGTCCCTTAAATCGGCTTCTCAAAAGAGAGACTTGGTTCAATCGGAAACGTAATGCATATATCGAGAAGAAGAGAATAATCTGTTTTAATTTTCGTTGAGAGGAGACAAGCATAATCTTTGTATAGTAAAACGAGATTTGAGTAAAAACAGTAATAGAAGAGGATGAAAATATGCTACGTTGACTTAGAGTAGGATTAAAAAAGGCCTAGATTAAGCTGTAAGGCTGAGAAAGCTAATACTTCTACTTTCTAGTTCTGCAGACATCTTTTCAAACATTTTTAACCCGATGGGCAGTGTTTTTCAGCGTTAACCCCCCCTACCCCCAGAAGCTGAGGAATATTTGCAATTTGCGAGTGAAAATGTGGCACTAAAGTAATACATAATCAATATCCACAGGTACATAACTTTTGCAGGGGAGGGTCCCTTAACACCAAGCGTTATACAGGCAGAGCTAAACTAGCTCTCCCTCTTTTGGGTTCAAAGGAAGACAATTTGCCTTGACGAGCACCATTGCCTATTGCGATTGCAATTTCCGATCATACGAAAAAAAAATTTAAGTTTTAAATTACGGAAAAAAATAACAGCAAACGAAACATCTTTTAATTTCTTTTAAACAAGGCATTTCTTTTAAGGAAATAATAAGTCGGGTTGAGATTTAGCTTCCTTTTTTTTCTTTCCTTAGAGTAGTGTAGGCACAGTATATATATGAACATTTTGCTAAGACTTTCTTAAATCTCTGTTACAAGAGTAACAATACCGTTGCGCTGACAAGGAAAGAGACGTGAACTTAAAGATAATAATTATAATCATAATTTTAAAGTTCACCCTGCCTAAAACCGTGAACAAAAATGAAATACTGTAAAACAAAACAAAATATGAACCAGAGAGAATTGTTTATTACGAAACTGATGCCAGCCAGCTCTCTCTTGTTTTCCTCACCCTCTCTCTCTCTCTCTCTTTCTTTCTTTCTTTCTCTCTCTCTCTCTCTCTCTCTCTCTCTCTCTCACCAGTGACACCGTCAGCGTTTTTTTTTTTTCGAATTCCAGAGAGATGGAGACAGGTTGGAGACAAGAGAAAAACAAAGAAAGGAGCAATGTAAGTAAAGGGCTTTTTTTATGGGACATCCTGAGATCAAAAGAAACACATGGGCTGAGAGTCAGGACCACCGATGTTGACAACGGACATGGCAATTAAAAGAGTGTTTGCATCGTAGTGCATCGTGATTCACTAATGGCTCGAACAAACAGGATACATCCTCTACAGTTAGGCTTACCTGAATTGCGGGGACCTGATTTTTTTTTTAAAAAGCAAACCGATTATTGCGTCTTTTTCAAAAGTTTCTTATCGGATTAAACTGCAGCTGTTTCATGCAGAAAGTGCCACTTGCCCTTCTTTTATTCCCACTTCCTCAAACACCATGATTTTGCACACCTCGACGGCAGACATTTTAATTTCCAGTGCTAATACCTCTATGGTTTCTATGATCCACACAGTAGGCCCTATTCACACTTTCCCCAAAGGATCTAATCTAACGTTACTACATGGATCTTGATAGATAAGGTTTAGATCCTCTCACTCATGAATGCGAATTCCAGATTGAACGATAAAAAGCATCACAAGCAGTCAAGGGCCAAGGTGGCCACCTTAACGGCATAGAGAGCGGTCAGTAGATTCTAGATCCAAGCTCGAATTATTGTTGATATTTGTTGATCTAAATTTAGATCTAGACTAGATCTACATTTTTCAATCTTCCTGTCGGCAGTTGCTGAAATTGCCTTTATTTCATCATTATAATGGAGATATGGCTATACCAATTCTAAGAGTGCATAATCGGAAGTCTTTCCAATGAATTCGCTGAACCGCTTTGTTTTCCCCTTGTCACTGTCAGTTCCTAATATGTCTTCTTAACTTTTAGATCTAGTCTACTCTTGTACAACTCTTTCACAATGCATAGGCCTACACCAATTCGGGGTACCATTTACCTTTCCATTATACCAAAAAACACCTCAGAAGATTAATGTAAGAACGTTGGTTATCTTTTAAACAAACAAATTCACAGTTGCTTTATTATTAAAAAAATAATGATCCTCCATCTTGATTTTTCTCCCTAACTAAGTGAGATGA
>BLXT01001485.1:1224347-1239553 GCA_019648995.1 Plakobranchus ocellatus
TTCTAGATTAGATCTAGTCTACTCTTGTACAACTCTTTCACAATGCATAGGCCTACACCAATTCGGAGTACCATTTACCCTTCCATTATACCAAAAAACACCTCAGGGTTGAAAAAGATTTGAAAAGATCACCTCTTTTTACTCCACCTGTAGATCTATGTCTTACATCATTAGAATCATATGATATGATAGATAATGACTGTAATTTGACGCCATACATACCATTTTCCCCCTTATAAGTACATACTTCAAACATCAGCCCTCAGAAGATTAATGTAAGAACATTGGTTATCTTTTAAACAAACAAATTCACAGTTGCTTTATTATTAAAAAATTTACCCTTTTCTTATGATCCTCCATCTTGATTTTTCTCCCTAAGTGAGATGACAAGTCTACAACTGGATCTAGAATCTAGATCAGTATCAGGTGCTCATAGTATAGGAGCCTACCAGTCACACATGGGTCAGGCTTGGCAATTACTGTGAAGCACTTGGCAAAATTTACACTTTCTGCAAATTTCTCCCACACTTGGAATCCCAAATCTCAGTGATATTGATTGATGTACTCTAAAGAAACGAACCTGTGAAGAAGAGCATTGATGGACTATGCAAAATCTATCAGACTATGTTCTAGTTTTGCTCAGTCACTGTCACTCTAAGAAGTCTTAGCCTAATTGGTGGACATGGCAAACAAAAACAAAGACACACACACACACACACAAAGCTCAGGCTAGTAGCACTGACCAAAATCTTCACAGCGATTAGTATTTTAATAGTAAAATTTCATCATAAGTTCCAAAAATCTTCACTTTTAACCAGTTTAGACTCAAGCCTAAACCCACACATAAAGTTGCTCAAGATCCCACCAATCAGGTCTAAAAATTTGCCTTAGTAAAGACAAAAGGCATAAAGATGAAGGCATTCTCATTTTAAAAAATCCATTAAATTTTTATTTTCTCCCCCTTACAAAAAAGGGGAACAAATTTCCATTAAAAAGAAGATTGTTAACTCCATGTGTTTGATAATTGTTTGGAATAACTACAGAGAAAATTTAGTAAATCCTTAATTTAAATTTCAATGTGCTTGTGTTTGGAACTCATCACAGTTTTCCCAATGCTATTGAGTAATCCATGGTGAACTGTGTGTTGTAGGTGTTTGGCTCTAACTGTATGAGTGTGAATAAAATCATTTGAAATTTGAAAATCATCCAGGTATCTACAAAGATCTTGGAAAGATTTCAGGTCATGCACACAAAGTGATATATTCCAATGATAATGACAAAATGAAGGTGATTTCAGTCAACTGTTGACAATATTTAAACAATTTACCAACATTAACCAAAAATTTAAAATCATTTCGACAATCGACAAAAAGAATGACATCTTTTACATTTTGGGGCAAAAAATTAATCACCTTGGACCACCATGTTGGATTTAATCATATGGCAGGCGAGTTTTAGTTGATCAGATCCAATTCAGCAATCAATTTAGAAATTAATGCAAGTGATCTAAAAAAAATTATGTTTTATTTTCACATTATTGAATGTTTATAAAGTGATATCTCAAGTTGGCCAGCAGTCTAGCTTACATCATATTTATTTTTCTTGTGTGTACATTGGAATTCATGCCAAGATCTTGATTTGGTCCAGAGCATATTTGATTTTAAGTTTTCAGGGATGTAAATTGCTCAGATTTTCTGACCACAATAACTGTTTTTGTGATTTTTAATTTCCTTTATTATTATCATAATTAGTCCAGTTCAGTCACTGTCAAAATCAATGTATCATAGGCCTAATGCACATATAAAAAATTATAAGTATTAAAGATAGTAGTCGTAGTCTATTCAACTGTCAGAACTTTCAGAGAAGATTTTCGGAAAACGGAAGGAATGAATAGGTCTGTAAATTCCTAGAGGTTCAGAGAAAGATCTCAGACGCTAATTTAACAACTTTTTAGTTGCCCACCCTGAGCACCGGAAGTGAGCTTACTTACGTGACTTGAATGGAATTGAGAGCCTGGTAGATAATGCTAGGCTCGAATAGGCTCTGGTCTATCTGTAGGAAGTTCTAAACAATTGGAATAAAATGTTTTACTATGACAATATAGATATTTTTATATTAGAGAGGGGATTTTCAGATTGCTCTTTAATCCACCATAAAGCATGCTTAAGAGAGGCAAGTTATTGAGCTGTAAATATGTTGTTTAGTTCATTTGAAAATGTTATTTAAAAATATCCCTGAGTTTTCAATTTACACAAAATGAATTCAAAGATTATGATAAATTGATTAGAAAGATATGGTAAATATTAATTTTCATTTTTTTTTTGTACTGTTTTTCCTTTAAAAGACCAGTTTGACTGTAGATAATACAGTTAGAGACATCTGCAAATCTGTAATCATCAGTGCTTGAAACAAGAGTGTTACCTCACAAAAGCATGCCAGTAAGTATCTTTGAACCCTCCATGTTGTTTGAGATAACTGCTCCATGAGGATTATCTGTGTACATTAATAAAATTGGATGAAAAAAGAAAAACTTGAGCTCGCAAAATTTAAACATTCTCTAAAACACACATCTGCTATGTGAGAGATGGACCTCTCTGAAAAATCTGTATGTCGGTGTACATCAGCAGTGTACAACACTCAGTCTCTAAAGCTGAAAGTAATACAAGTGGAAAGCTATCTCTCTAGTCTACACTATGGCTTATGATAAGCAGTTTTGAAATACAAGATTTATCATGGAAATTAAGAGAATGAAGACTTTATCACTAAAGTTTTAGTAAAGGTTAAATTTGCACATGTAATCACACAGAAAAGAAGTGACAAAAAAAAAAGAAAGGTGTAAAAGATTTGGTGCTCCTGCAAACACTGTCCAGACACTAATGAAAAAGAAAGCATACAACATAGATCTGGGCACCATGATGAGACAGCACCAATAACAATACAATGATGTTGGGACAGCTAATTTAGCTTGATTTAAAGTAAGAGCCTAAAACAAGCTATAGCAATATAGTAATGAACATAAATATTAAAAGCATCCTGTGAGCAATTTTGGTAGAGGGAACTGGGCTTGTACCAACCTCCCCCACAAGAGGGAGAAAACTTGAGGCTTGCTGAGTGCCACCAAAATCTCCCATACACGCATAAAAGTAGATTTCTGGCTATATTTTAACTAATGCAAACTCGACTGATGTCTAGTAAGTAAAAACCTGGTCACATACCAGTGAGATGGCAATGAAGTCTATTAATTTATTAATTGTAGCTAAGAGTCACTATTATAGTATTAAATAATGAGGAAAGAAATATTGCTTGAAAAATGGTTAATTTATTTTCTTACCCATTTTATTGAATTTTCAGCCCAAGGGAAAACAAGGGACAAAGGGCAAGAAACAAATTGCAGAAGAGAATAAAGCTACTCTAAACTTCTATCTTTATGTTGTGTCTGGAGTAAATGTGAGTAAATTTCAAATCTTTTTAAAGGTAAGAAACATTCAGATCTAGGAAATAAAAATTAGAGCAATGTTCAATAGCATAATTATTTAACATAAGCTCCCAAAGGAAATAGTTATTTTAGAAAGATTGCTTTTGCTGTCAGTATTTGATTATGTCAGTATGTTTGAAATATTTATGCTTCTCATTATTTTAGGCTGTCTACTATGCAGTTTGGTATTTTCTCTTCTGGGAATCCTTTACTACTGGAGCTATAGTAAGTTGTTCAAAAGTATGTGGTGAATTAAGCATGTAGTGGGCATGTAAGTTGTAGTTTATCAGATGAATTATGAGGGTGTCATGGATGGGAAAAAAAGTTCAAAAAGAGGCTAATATTGAGCAATCTTTGATTTGAACCTCAAAGACAAATGCAACTACAATTTTGAGGACATATTTGCAGACACAAGGATTTAGAGCACGTAGCAATCACTGGAAAGATTAATCGCAAATGCAGCAGAGTGCAAAGTTCATAGCTGAAAGATAAAACAATAATTATTAAATTATAAATGTTTTTGAAGTTAGAGTATACTTTTTTTTAAAAAGGGTTTTTTTATCAGTTGACAAAGACATGTTATGAATATGCATTGCATTTTACATATGCACTAAAATATATTGATACATTAATTTGTTTTTAAATTTATTTATTGTTTATTAATACTTATATTCATAATGACTGGATTATCTTGAGCATTGCAGGCTATTATTTTTCCTTCATTCAAGTTAATGTTTTCAATTCAATGCCCTTATGTTTCTTTTTTCTATTGCTTTGAAAAGATAATGTCTGCTCTGAGTGCTGTGATCTACTTTGCAAGTCTTCAGTTCATGCAGAGTATGGGAAGGGCTCACTACCATGAAGGTCAACTAGTGGATGCAGGAATTGATCTAAATATGGAGTCTGGCATGGCTGAGTAAGGACCTTTCATAGCTGCATTTCTTTGTTCTTTGTGCTTTTTCTTGCATATTTCTTGTATAAGATTTGTCCTCTTATATCAATTATTCTTACTTCTTTGCAGAATAAATTAGCGCCTGGTAACAAAAGTTTATTGTAACCAATTTATTATCATAGAACTGCTTCATCTAGAATTTTTTATTCTCGGATCTAGATTTTTTTTAAACTTTGAATTCAGATCAATATTAATACTGTGGGTTCTCCATAAATTGAATGTTCTTTTATATTGAATTGTTATCAACTTATTGAATGTTCTTCTCTGTGAGCTTTGTAAACAATTTCACTTAATCTTAAGTTTAAAAAAAAAAAACAGCTGATCTTACTAAGCTCGTATATTAGAACCAGATGGATGTTAGATGACTTGATATATGCTATACTGTTTTTTTTATAAAAGTGCTACTTAATTAAAACATCTAGAATTATATCATTGGAAAAGCAAATTTTTATTAGTTATTTATTCTTAATATTTTATGTGACGTGAAAATGTGAAGATATATGCTTTCCTTTAGTTGTGTTGGTTTGAATTACGGTACAATTAATTTGGTCAGCTTTACTGATTAACAGCTAAATCTTTAAATTTGAATATGCATTGGCTCTTTCCAGATTGAATGAGGGTTATGTTTTTGATGATGTACAAATAAAATTGACATTTTGTGATAAATTTGCCAAATGAAGAGATATTGCATGCTTCCTTAACGACATAACTAATAAATTATTTGCAGTGTCAAAAATGTAAGACTTTCCAAAACTTATTAAAATGGAGAACCAGGACCTTGTACTTGTATTTATAATAGGCCTACTTGTTCCTGCTGAAAAAACATCTCATTTTGTGATGTCACTGTCCTCTACTCACATTCTTAATTTTAGTTTACATAAAATTAGCATTTGTTGTATTGTTGTTTTTAATTAAATTAGCAGCAAAGATCTATCGTTTTTAAAGATTTATAAAACATATCAAGTTAGAATTTTAATATAATTCCAAACACCAATAGCTCTTTTTCCTCTTAAGTTCAATTTTGTTTTCTCATTTTTAAATTTCTAATAAAGTATGGGTTTTTTTTAAGCTTTATAATGGATTACTCCTAGACTTTTTATGCACCTTTTTTTCTCTTTATGTTTCAATTCATTTTGTCATGTGAAAGCAAACACAATTTTTCTCATTCACAGGCATTTGAAAGATTTGATCCTGTTGACAGCAATATCTCAAGGTTCTTCTCTCATCTCAAATTATTTTTGGCTGCTCTTTTTACTGGTATGTGGAAGACATATCACTATTACTATTTAAAAAGTTTTGTTTTATTTTCTTTTCCTCATAATTTAATTCTAAATTTGAGCAGTGTCTCTATTGTGGTGAGTTTATACCGGAGTTGATGTATAAAAAGTTAAAAAATGATTAGTCTTACACCTCAACTTTGCTTTAAATATGGTTTGCTAATTTTTATAGAATTATTAAATATACCATGTAAGCAACTTTAAGGGAAAGTTGCTAACATAGCAATATTTGTTTGTTTATTTGTTTGCTTTTTGTTGTCAAAAAGCAATATTTACCCTCAATAAAATGCTCAGCCAACAGATGGCATTGTTTGTTTTTTTTAAATAAATGAATGAAAAGCATTATTGTCAAGTTTATTTTAAAGGTAAAATACATGCAGCCTAAGTGGACGAATGAGCAATTGATTTTGCATACCTGTAGCAAGGTATAAATAATTTTAATGATTTTAGTTAAAATTTCCAAGGAATACAATAGTTTCTAAATGATTCTAGGAAGTTAAGCAGTTTGTATGAAGTAGTCATTAATGGCAAAAAAGATAGAACTGTCATAAATTCTATGAAGAATTGAGTGTTTAATTATGCAGTACACCACAAGAGGTTATCTCACCATTTGTTGTATTCTAATATTTCACACAGGCCCCTGGACGAGCCCTATACATGCTTTGGGTGAATATCCTTGGTCCTTGGTTCATGGCACCACCCGTAGAGGAACAGATAGATGAGAAAAAGCAAAGGAAAATGGAGAGGAGGATGAAAAGGCAGCAAGTCATCAGATGATAGGGGAAAAATTGCATTGAAGTGAAATATTTTGCCAATTTTCAAAATGAGTGAAAGCTGTGGAAGAATTAGGCTGAGTTCATTTTAAAAGAAAATGAGTTTGATAGGTGCGGCAGTTTGGAGAAAAATGAATGAATATTCTTGATCTGTCAAAAGTGTATAAGAAATAGAAATGGAATGCCCAAGATGGGTCTGTTCAGATGAATTCGTATTTTGCCCTGATTTTAAGTCGGTGTTTGCATGCTCTTCTTATTGAAAGCATTTTTCAAGTTTTAATACTTGGATGGTTATATGGGATAGGAAAATCTTGTAATGTTCAGTAATACACAAAACATTTTTAAAAGAATTTTAGCCATTGCAAGTTTTAGTATAGCAGCTAGATCTCTCTCTCTCACTCTCTCTTTTTTACCTGCTGAAACTGAGTTCATTTTTTGCGCTGAGGCTTGTCAGAGACATTTTCCTTGACTTTTTGTTTTTTTTTATTGTAGTTATTGACAAAAATTAACAAAACTATGGTAATATATAGTGGTGGTTGAGCTAAAGTTAACTTAGTTGCACGTGAATTAGCATTTAACAGTACTTTATCCTATAGTTATGAAATTTTGCTTTAGCTTTCCATTTTCCTAATTCCAATTGAAATTGCTTTTTACAATACATCAAGAGTGTTCTATTCAACATGATAATATGGTGTTTCAAAAGCAAGCTGGAGGAAAAAAAAAATCTTCCATGGCTAACTTAAACGTTTCAAAATTATTCTTTTCAGAGCTGCCAACCTTACACTAAAAAAACGTATATTTCTTCGTCTTTTAGGCCATTGTGCACATTTACGCCAAGTTGTTGAAGTGTACACCTTTTTGTTAGAGGCCATTTTTCAATTATTCAAAGAGCAATTGTCAGATGAATTGCTCAAAAGGGCAAAATCAGCCACTACAGTATCTCTTCATCAGTAAAGTTCCTAATGCTCAGTATTTTGAACTTTGATTTTAGTCTATATTTATATTTGCCATCATTTCTTTCTCAGGTAGGCCTGCTGTTGTCAAAAATCATGTATTTTGTTAACGGGTAGATTTTCTAAATATATATCCGTCTATTATTATACATTTTTTATGGTAATCTTTCATATTTTTGGCTCAAATCTTACACTTCACTACTAGAAAGGTTGGCAGTTCTGTCTGTAGTTGAGAGAAGTATGAAAGGCTTAAAATAGCATGTTGTTCTTTGTCCAGAGAAAAGGGAGTTCCTTGTCTACAGCAGTGAAAAGTATTTTTCCATTAATGCAAAAATAGAAAAGTTTCTGTGAAAATTGATGATCAGTTTTTCCTTCCATGTCTGTAGAGAACTACTGTGGGTGTCAATCCAGATGAAGTTGAGGCTTTGCATGATGAAAAAATAGTTTGTCCAACTTATGCAACTACCTATGATCAAGACTCTATCAATATGCATTCAGTACATCAGAAATCAACATTTAATACTGCATATTTTTTGGGTTATAAGTTAAGGTTTTTTTAAAAAAATCAAGTAGCCTTAAATAAGATCTTGATTTATTGATCTCCATAAGAAGCCTTTATCAGTATTTCAATTATAAAATGTGGTCAAAATAAGTATTTCACTGATTGAAAAAATTATTATCAAGGAGGTCTAACAGGTTCTGTCAAATCACTACACATTTGGGAATTGTTTCCATAATTTTTTTAGTTATTGAAACAATTTGTATCGATATGTGTCAAATTCCAGGTAAGGGTTGACTATGATGTATTTGTCAAGATTTGAGATACGAGCGCATGATTTTTGGTCTTGTTTCCTTGTAAAATGTTTTCCATTTGATTAGTTCTTTATTCGCTCACATAGAAACATACTGGATTGCTGAGCAGTAACGGAATAGGAAAAAATGCCGCACAGAATAGTCATACATTTATCAGTGAGCCCTGCACATAAATATTTCATCAATGTTGTGTGTTTCACTGTGTGCTTGTTACTGATACATACAGTATAAGTGATAAGTGCAATTTATGTGTGAGGAGGCCTTTTCAACACTCCAGCCATCTCTCAGGCTTTTCTTTTTAGAATTATCTTTGTTTTAATGGCAAGGCTATTGTTCCGTATCTCTGGCAAGTAAGTGCAGACTTCAGATGGTTGGGCTAACGTCAGTCTATCTCGGTCATTTTCAGTGCATTTCACTTAATTTTGACATCTGTTTTAATTACACTCAACATGGTGCGAAAGTTCCATCCTATTCATTTTTCTAACAATTGACTACTCCCAAGGTGAAACTGAAAGGATTCTGAGGTGGGATACAAAGCAAAGACTCTAAATCTAAGGAATTGGCGAAGTAAAGCTTGACAAGAAACACTGCACAGCATGTGCCCATGGCATCGGCAATGATTATAGGCACCATTTGCCAGAACAAGATAATTATATTGCACTGTTTCTCATTCTTTGACTCTCTCTTAATTTAGCATGAACATCACATTCCCTTTAATGTTCATCTATCAGATGTGCACTGCATGCAATTTTAAGCTGCAGAAGCTGTGAGGATGAACTGATAGAATTCATACAGTAGCAAAAGTGGGTGCAAGAATGATGGTAAAGCAGAGTCTTTAAGTAGTGATAGTCTGAGATTTGTAAGTGGCAACCCTTTCAGAACTTAAAAGCAATAATTTTGAAAACAGCAATAATTAATCATCTTAATTGTGGGCGAAACTGAACTTGATTATGCAAATTAATATACACCGCATCAATAGAATAGATGTTGAGGGGTGGATCAACAAACGGGGACACTACCTTGTATTGTAATGTCTCAACTTTCACAAGCACAACAGATGACTATAAATCACAACAAATGAAAGATGTTAAAAACATGATTTTTTAAATCAATTGTCACAATAGGCTACACTGTTGGTTGTGTAGTTTGTGAGGCAAGTGTTTGCAACATTGCATTGGTCCTTATTGAGTTTAAATGTATTCTTTGTCTTTTGCAAAGACATAGTATGTTAATGCAATTTGGTGTAATACTATAAGGCTTCTCTTCTTAAAGAGATTTAGAAACGGAAAAAATTGACTTTGAGAGTAATGGTGAATTGAACTTTTACGGTTTGTATCTGGGCTTCAGACTTTTCTACCAAGATGTGCTTGTGCTAATGTAACTATATATTTCTGTCCACATTATCATAATGTATACTAGCCTATTTAATGAGCATTAATAGTCCAATGGCTATACATGCACTAGGAAATCTTCACTTATAAGTTCAATTTCACCTTCGATGTATAAATATACATGTATTATGTAACAAACTTTATTAATTTAAAAAGGATTGTGTTCTAACAGGATTAGTAAATGATTCACAGACAAAAAAAAATTAATCAGTTCAATTCTTCAAAGGACGTTCTCGCCTCTTTATTATCATTTGGATTTACTGTATCAAAAGTGTAATGCAAATGGTTAGAGAAGAAGCTTAAGTTATTATTTTATGGTGTTGAGAAAAGGTTGGGAAATTGCACACAAAAGAATAATTTTTGTCTATGTCTTTTTGACATAATATTAATGTGATTATCAACAAAGTAGTAAATGTCCTTGTTTCTTAGTGATCATTTTATGTGGAATATGCAGTATGCCAGACATTTTGAGGATAAAATGTTTTTGTGAGAAGAAATTGCCTTATAGCAAACGTAAATATGCCAAATTTTCATAACAGTTGTTAAGTAAATGTCTTTGTGCTGTCTCTATGAATTATTGTTATTGGAATAAAGAATGTAACTTTTAAACTTTCTGGATTACAGCTGAGAGCTCATCAGTAGCTATTATATAGTATTAAATGTATTAGTATTAAGGTTTGGGTCATGATTACTTCTTTTATATTATATATGTCTTTTTTTTTCAGTGTACCTGTTTTTCTCTCTTGTTTTTTCAAGTGCATTCCATCTTGTCACCATGTGTGCAATCTATATGTAGAGATTTCTTTGTTGTTGGGTGTTTTTTTTTCAGATACCATATTAATTTGGTGGTAGTTGTACGAAATCCCTGAGTAATTTTTGTGTTCAATACTTTTCTTGTAAGAGAATTTTTATCTTAAATTGGAAGAGGCCAAAGCAAATATGCTTGCAATTGATGCTTTGCTTTCCTTAACTAATTTTGTCTATATTTCTGCACTTTAGAAAGAGAAATGTTAATAAATCATGGGTGCTACCTTTCAAGATTCTGCCGTTTTTTTTTTCTTTTGTGTTCACTGAAACCTGAGATAGTTTTTCAAAATTTTTTTTTAATATATTATGGGCTATGTATAATACCTTCCTGGATCATTGGCTGCCATCAGGTTTTTGGGAATTTTTAGGTGGCAAATCTGGTAAAAAAAAAAATCACATTTTTAGTATGATGTCCAAGCTTATAGTTCACACTTTTATGGCAAGAAAAACACCCAACTTAAACCTGTATTTCAATTCTGTGAGTTTAAATACTGTATTTTTTTAAATTCTATTTTTGAGGTAATGTTAAATTGCCGTTTAAACATGTATGCATTTTGGAAAAACCTTAACCAAATACTGCCAGCTCAGTGAAAAACTTTTTAAAAATATTTTTTTTTCAAATTTTCAAATCAGTTATTTGCAATAAACTGGCTTAAACTTATTTCAAGATATTTTTTAACGGACCATTATTTTTTTTTTTCCAGAACTCTTTTTGATTGTCTAAAGCTCTTTGCACTGGTTGTGGGCTACTTTTTTCTTTTCATTGAGCTTGTGTATGTTTGTCTTGAGGATGGTCCCAATGATTGGGATGACGTAGAGAAAAGTTTTGAGTTTAAAGACATAAACCTTTCCTCTGATGTAGATTTTTCATTTGATTGATTTAAGTATGCAGATTTTTACAACAGTAACTCTGCTTATGCAAGTAAAAATAAGTAGTTGGTAAGACACAAAGCCTCATTGAATTTATCCTTGGGTTTGTGCGAGTTGTCCTTTTTTCATGCTTTTATTAACATATGTTTTATGTAAACTCTGTTTAACAGGTGTGTAATTTGCTTTTTGATGAGTGACGATGTGGTGAGAGAGAGAGAGCAGTTCGTCTTTGCTTGTTGATAGTTTTCCATCAGGCTAGAGAGTGCTTAGTAAACTTCAAATCTTTGTCCTCCTGGAAGACGTTCTGTATAGCAGGTATACTTTTGGAGTCAATGAAGATTGAGATAGTTTTAGGTCTCCAAGTTGAGTACTGTCTCTTGCATAGAGAGCTTGTTAGCCATATTATTTACTCAAATAGATATTGACATATATATATATATATATATATGTATATATATATATTTTTTTTTTTTTTTTTTTCAGCGTTTGGGGCTGATATGTGTTGTTGCTGGCAGACTTGAATTCGATTTTTTGTTTTTCGTAAGTCTTGTGACATAGCTGAAGCATAGCTCTTCCACCTCTATCTCTTGAACCTTTGTTTTCTTCAACTAATTAGTTGGGAGATTAACTAATTTAATTGATTGTATTAAGTCATGAGCTGTCATGTCAATTGTTCATTTAAGAAGTGTTTGTTGACTGTGAAAATTATGGATAATGTACTTTAAGTCTGTATTAAATTATGAGCCTGTTAAAAAAAAAGGGTTAGGTTGAGTTTGATTTTTTTTCTTTTATGTTTGTTGAATGCAGCTTGCTACATTATTTGAAGAGGATTCCATTCTTTTATTTGGTTTATGCGTGTGTGTGACACAGTTTACCTTTGCAATAATGGGATAATAGATTGTGGATACTTCAGAAATTACATCCTAGTAGAAAAGATAACTTATAAATTTTAATATGAAATCTGAAAAAAAAAAATCACTAGGCTGATAAATTTTTATTCCTGGAGGTTATTCATTCAAACGAATAATCACTACATGCTATTGCTATCAATACTAAAAGTATGTTTGTCATTACTCATTACCCAGCAAAAGTTAATCTAACTTTAAATCAAAATCTCGCATGCATTTTTTTTGTACACAAGTAAAGCGAGGTTATTACAATAACCTCATGTGGGGCAAGAAAAGACACCAGGCACAGACAAGATATTTAAACTCTGGTAAGGATATAAACGAGGTTGTTATATATTCAAAAGTTTTATTATACATCTGAGGATGATTGAACATCCATCACTCTTTGCAATTTCCCTCCCCTCGTTTCCCCTCCTATATAAACAATGCATTCTTTAAACAGCATGATCTACAATTCACATTATTTTGCAACTAAATCTGCTACAAAAATAAGAGACTTAAGCTGGGTTATTTTAAGAGAAGAAAAAATTTAAAGCAAAGAAAATCTCAAAAACGATTTTAATTGTAAAACACATTCTTATGAATTGTGGTTGATTAAAAGCCAGTTTATGAAACAAATTTTCAACCACCTCTATCATTGAATGGAAGATGCGTTTAGATTTGCCTTTTCTCCTTATCATCACAAATAGGCAAAGATAAAACATGTTTTTGACCAGTTAGGAATAAAATGAAAATAAAGGGGAAAAAATTGAAATCAAATTTCTAAAATTTCATACAACTGGACTCCATGATTTGATAAGTATGCCAAGTTGTCCTTGTAAGATTGCAGGCTGCTTAGTTCCTTCCTTGCTCAATAGTGAAGTAAAAAGACAAGCTCAGTCCAGCCGTGTGTAGTTTAATGTTGAGTCCACTTGATGCTTTTGAGATCGATCCCTTCTTGAACCATCTCCCATAATGGACTGCAAGAAGAGAATGTACATTGTAATTTATTGCATTGTAGCAAAATTTTTTACACTGCAAGAATGCCAATCGAAAAAAAAAAAAGATGCTGATGAAGAAGAGCATAAAAAGCAAACCTCTTCAAACCATATCAAGTGAAGCAAGTGTTGTTTACACTTTGGAGAAACACGAGTTGTTTTTTTTCCCTTCCCCTTTTTTAAATGACTTTTTAAAATAAGTTCTACAGTGGAGACCTCAAAAACCTAAGCCTGGTAGATCAGAGTCAAAAGTGCAGGATTTTTTTTTTGTCTCTGGCTCTGTTAATGGATCTCAACATCTGCAGTAAAAAGAACTTGTTTCTCTTAGTTTGAAGCCAATAATACCACGGATGGTATGGGACAAATTTGTTCATGTCTTCTTCTAGTCTGAATTTCATCATCGTTTAGATGTCAAGCAATTCTGACTTCTGTTTAAAAAAAAAAAAGAAGGAAGCACATGACACTCACAGCTTAGCCCAGGCTGCAGGTGTTGTGCAAAATAGAAACTTGGGGAAAAATTGAGCATACAAAAAAGGAACACGTCTAATGTGATCGATTACTCGCTTGACAATTTTGTAAAACAGAGAAAAAAAGAGTAGTTTAAATCCTCTTCACTGAAATTTAATTCCTTTTAAAATTCAAATTTTATATTCTCTTTAAAAAAAAACGGCTTTATATTTCCAGAGAAGTCTTGAATTATTTTTCATTTCACTATGAGGTGATCGAAAAAGCTGTTTTTAAGCCCTAGTTTTATTTCTGCCTTTTAATTCTTGCGATCACTGCATAAATCATACTTCAGAAGAGATTGCACAAAGTTCTTACAATTAAGAGGAAGGTGACTTACATACAGGGCGTTTCATTTGAATTTTCTTCTTTTTCTACCCTTAATCTAGTAAATCAAGGGGCATTTCATTTCTGAATAATTCCAGAAATGAAATGCCCCTTGATTTTCTAGATTAAGGGTAGAAAAAGAAGAAAATTCAAATGGAAACGCTAAATCTGCATGAATGAGGCTATTGATATCGTGCCAATATGAGAAAAGTGGATAAATAAAAGGCAGGTTAAGTATGGGTTATGAAGATACTAGATTAGACGTACCTCATTTCTCTGAGTCTCTTCACATGCTCAATGCACTTTTGTGCTGTATAATCAATCTCAGCCTCTGTGGTGAAGCGTCCTATTCCAAATCTGAAAAAATAGATAAAACATGTATAAAAATTCTTCTCGCAATCTCTTTATTCTTTGCACATCAAGGGCTGTAAACTAGAGTAAAAAAGGTCAAGTTTACTCATTATTTCAACATAATTTTTTCTTTAATCACGATACTTTTAAACCATTTCCGTTTTCTTGAAAATTGGCTCTGCAGTAATATCTGACAATAACAACAGCTTCATTTTAGATCTTATCTCAATGATCCATGGTTTATGCCTATGTATCATATAATTAAATTTTATAGCGTTATCAAACTATTGAGCCTTCTTTACACCCATGTTGCTTGGGGTCTCAGATCTTTGTTAAAGTACAAAAAATTATCAAATCTAATCTATTTTTATTGTGATGGAACACAATAGATGATGATTAGTACATCAAGATGCCAAGTCACAAAAGGTGTTTAAAAAAAGGCTCATTCAAAGAAAATATATTTAGCTCTAGTCTCTTAGTCTTCATGAGAAGGAAGAGGAAATGTTATTAATGATCAAAGAGATGGCCTGTGGTGATTCCTTCATGCTAATATACTCCTCTTCTAGAGTATTGCTGGGGTCACTACTTTCAATGTTTAATAACCTGACTATCTGTAACATTGCAAGTCACAAGAATAGTGAGAGAAATCCACACATTCATAGATTTACAGAGGTCGAAGAAAGAGGAAAGATGAATAAATACTTCAAGATCAGTCCAAATTAGTTGAAAGTCATATATTAAATCAATGATAAAGCCAGAAACTGCATTTCATATATTTTGCAATACTCAACTGAGAAAAGAAAGCAAGCTGTGTAATATATCTGACAA